>JAVKOQ010000559.1:0-27578 GCA_031835245.1 Balamuthia mandrillaris | reverse complement strand
TCTCTCTCTCTCTCTCTCTCTCTCTCTCTCTCTCTCTCTTTCTCTCTCTCTCTCTCTGACTGTCCATCTTAATCTGCTGCCTCAAAACAAAGCTCTCGTGGCTCTTCTCCGGCAAAAAGATGCGGATGTGCGACGAAGGGTTGCTGCAACGATGGGCCTCCTCCATGATTACTAGGCTCTTAGTTGCCCATCCATTTCCTTCGTTCTTTGTCATTCATATTGCGCAAGCGATAACATAAAAAGCCGCAAACAAAAACAATTTTTGCTAAAAGGAACTGTTGAAGACATCCCAACTGGGAGACCCGCCCTGAACAGCAGCATAGTAAGCCGCGGCGCGATGCCCACTGCTGTTGGATGAGCTGAAATAATGGGAGGAAGGAGAAGAGGAAGGAGAGGAAGAGGTGGCTACAGGAGTGCTGGTGGCAATGTTCGTTCCTTTGGCAGGACCGACAGAAGAAGTTTGTGGGAGAGTCGGGGTAGAAATGGTTTTCGATGACTGGGAAGGAGGGTGCTGTAGTGGTGCGTTTCGTCTGGGCGATGCAATTCTTTCGTGGCTCGAATGCTTCATGGTGGCAGATACCTTGGCAGCAGCCCAATGAGGAGGCGTTTGCTCGCCAAAGATATCAAAGGAGGAAGAGGTTGGAGCAGAAGAATAAGAAGTGGAAAAAGAGGAAGACGAGACGGAAGCAGGCAGGTCTGGGAACTGGTAATTCTCCAGAAGGGCCTCTTCCGCAGTTTCGTCAAGAGACTGGAGAGAGCGAGGGTCGAGGATATGGCCCAAAAACATGCGAACTCGCTTCGGATCGCTGCAGAAGGTGCGTAGATTCTCTATCACGATCTGACTTTCTCGCAACCGATGATGCACAGCGGGCAGATGGTTATACATGCTGCAATAATGGACACAGGATTCGTTATTTTTGGAAACAAGGGGGGATGACTAAGAGAAGAGTATACCATAAAAAGCCTTCTGGAACAATTTGAGCAAATACAAGCCCACTTACGTGGATATAGTGTTGGTCGCCTGTAGTCTTGTTGAGAATAAAGTTGTTGAGAGACAGAATTTCCTGCTGCAATGCGAGCATAGTGCTTGATTCTATTTGAATGCAATTTTCGCTGTTGTTGGCAGAAGGACGAGCCGAAGCGCCGCTGGTTGGCTCATCAGTTTGAGGAGAAATAACTTTACAACCTTCCAACACAAGGCTTACTTCAACTGGCATATAAAACGGGTTGTACCGCTGTTAACAATTAGAGTGAGTAGAATGCTAACAACTTTTTAAGACATGAACGCGTACTTTAGTTCTATCCATTAGGTGAATTGGGATAGGAATCCAGCGGAGGCCAAGGTTCTTGGCTTTCCTCTCTATCATGTATAGGAAGTCCTCCAAAACGGCAGGCGTACACACCAGCCATTGAAACTCAATGTGATACCACTCGTAGGGATTGTACACCGAGTCGTAGTTCATATACTAATTAAGATTTTAAAAAAGGTGAGAGGGTTTCATAAAAAGAAACAAACCTGATTTGTACAATAAACCATATACGCACCACCCACTCATAACGGTCTGTCTTTCGCGGATTCATTTCAATTTTCATTGTTTTGGTTTGACAAGTGGCCATTCCTTTGCTTGTTTCTTCCTCCTCTTCGTTAAACGACGTTAGGGTAACCTCCACAGCTGCCGACACCAGACCCGAAGAGTTCGTAGGAGAGGTTCCAGCAGAGGGTGATGGGGACTGTGCGGTGGAAGAGCGATGAAGCTCAGCAGAGGATTGATGCTGCTGCTTTATCGTGCGTGCAGGAGTGATACGAGGTATCAATGGTGGCGTAGTTTGTTGCTGTTGTTGCGACTTGTTACCTTTTGATGATGACGATGATGGTTCAGAATCGCCGGTGCGCCGCCGTGGCCTCTGCGTACCATCCGAAGAACCAGTTCCAGTAAGACCTTCCTCGCTACATGATTGCTCTCTTTCAGCTATCTGTTGCTGACTGGAAAAAATTTGTCGCGATGAGACAGTCCTCTGTTTGGAATTTTTGATAAGGCTGTTCAGAATTGGCGAGAACAATGTTGTTAAAAGAAAATAGGTACCTTGGTGAGACGATAAAAGAATTTCCCGTCTTTGAAATGCTTCTTTCCTGCTACATGTGAGATATAACCACTCAACAGTAATTGTTGACCAAGGGCTTCTGCCTCTCTTCGTGAGGTCACATCCACATTCTTCATTAACCAGTCAACCGCTTCTGAGCCTTTATAACCAAGATTTGCCGGAAAACAGAAAGAGAATTAGTATGAGAAGAGAAAAGATCGGGCCTGATACTAAAACACACCAACGAAGCAATTTGTGTATGTTCGAAAGCGCCACCGCCGGTCTCTTGTTAAAGGAGCCAATCCTGCCTCATCTCTTAGTGCCAATACTAACCGTTCAATCTTCACAATAACAAGAAAAGGATAACATTTTGAGTACAAAAAGAATAGAAGGAATAGGAGGAAGCACTAAAGCTTACATCATTTGGGTTAATTTTTTTTGAATTATCTGGAACTCTGCCTGTCGCACCTTCCTCTGTTTGTGACCACAGAGCGAATTTGGATATCTGTGCCAAATACCATTAGAATATTTTCTTAACCAGAATGAAATGAACATAGAGAGAGAGAGAGAGAGAGAGAGAGAGAGAGAAATACCGTGTGAACAAGCATTCTGCTGTCATCTTTGTTGGTTGAGGTCGCGTTTGAAGCATCACTACGAGCGGCCTGGTTGCGCGTTTCTAAAAAGCTCTTAAAAGCCGTAAATGCTGTGACCTGAGCTTGTTCTTTATCTTCTTGTTGAACTGGAGCTATCACAAACTTGAGACAGGCGTACTTGAGACTATCAAATAAAGTGTCCACGTAACCACATATTAGCTGGTCAAGATAGTTCCAAGAATAATTATCCTCCTTGTAGGTAATAGTGGTGTTGGCCGGATAGAACTTTGTTTCGCACAATAGCGGCGAGCTTAGCTCATAGTTGTAAGTCATTTGTGTACCTTTAGACCGCCTATCATTCTTCTTATAATACCGCTGTTGTACGTTTGTTTTATAGGTTAGCACAAAAAATAGGAATGAACAACGCGAAGTACATACACGAACGCGAATGTTTTGGCCTTCCAAAGTGAATTCATGATAGTCATGACCAAGACTGAGGCGATAACCGCCACTGGCTTCGGAAGTAGTAGCGCTGGATGCTGCCATGTGATCTCGAGGAACCGGCGATGGGACAGCCGCTTGTTGACTTGAAGACGAAGAAGGGAGTTTGGTAGGTGTGGTGATGCCACGAGAAGGATCGTGAAGCGGCGGCGGAGACACTATGATTTGATAGCCTTGTTCGAGACGCTGAGCCACGATCTCTCGCAGCAGGGCCTTTGTCTTGTCCTTGTATGGCCCAGAATCGTCTGCATTCAGCGTATGGTTACTTTCCAAAAAGTTTTGTCGGCTGCTCGAACATTGATTTGAGAGGAAGCAAAAGAGGGATGTTAATGCATCGAATTAGTAACAGAGAAATGAGTGAGTGGAAGAGCGAAAGAGAGAGAGAGAGAGAGAGAGAGAGAGCCGAACAATTCTGTGTCAGTAGGGCAATAATCGGTGGTGATCGGCAAAGAAGCAGGTTCGCACAAAGACTTCCAGTTTGGGGCATAGGCGTATTCTTTGTGTTCTGTAGGTTGGTTAGTTAGACATACCACACAGAAAATATTTCTTGTTTTCTCCTGACGTACCAACAGTAGAATATATGGATTCGTGAAAGAGATGAGACCATCTCCGACGGTTGCTGCTGTAATTATCAGGACTGGTACTGCATTGCCATCCGCCAGGTCCTTGACTCCACAAGCTTTGAAATGGGTTCAAATGCTGTGAAACAAATTTGAAAGCGAGAAGAAAGAAGACGATCAGTGGAATCGAAAGAACAGGTGCAAGAGTAACAAAAAAAAACCTAACCGGTTGCTTTGGGCGAAGCTTATGAGGTTTGGTTGGATAATTATTACTCTCAGGAGAACGAAGAACTTGTGATGGCGGTTGTCTTCCCAACAAATCAGGAGGTGCTTCGCTTTGGATCTTATAGTCAATGTCGTGCATTGGTCTGATGCGCGCACCTATGGTGGGGGATTTGTTGTCTATGTCTCGTCCTCCTGATAGGAATGGAAACTGAGAGCCATTTCCTGCTGCATCCACTTTGTTTGGCTCGTCAAGGCTAAACACGGATTCATCGTAATTGGCAAAATGACGAAGGGATGGAGCATGTGCGTCATGGCTTGAAGACAGGTAATCTTCCTTGTAGGATGGCTTTATTTTACCGAATGGAACGATGACACCATGCCTTGCACAATTGTCTGCAGGGTCTGTGAACATGAAGTAATTGAGAGAGAGCGAGAGAGAGAGAGAGAGAGAGAGAGAAGAGAAATGAGCCGAAAGGTGAAGAGATAAGAATGCAGCAATGAGAAAGACTTGACAAACTTGGGCAAAACTGTAGGTGTAGCATGTTGCAACGAGGTTTGAATGCTCCTTTAGTGCCACCAATCGAGGCAGCATCCGCGTTTGGATTGAAGAAACTTATGTACAGCCAATGTGGCACATTATACTGAGATTTCGGCTTGTAGATAGCTGTAGCAGTGTTGGAGGTTTTGGTGGGGGAAGTAACAGAAGAAGAAGAAGGAGAGGATGGATCAGTTCTAGCGTCAATTGGTAAAGATGAGGTTTGGCCTTTAGTCCATCCTTTGGGTAAGCTATCGGCAGCAGTAGAAGAAGGAGGAACGGGATCCACCACAGGAGAGCTGTCTCCTGTGGTGTTGTCGCTGCGTTTCGCTACTGACGGTTTGTACTTGAATAGAGGGACCATGTGCAGCGGCCGTTTGCTGAGACAAACGAGATCGCAGCCAACACCATGATCCACCATCTTCTGTTTGGTGACTTGCGTGAGAGTAGCGTCCACTTCAAACACCCCAGTACTGCCCGTTATGATCACAATGCCCTGTCCCGTTGTTCTCAAGTCTCTATCTATGTATGGCTGTATTTTTATGTGTGAGAATACGATGCAAACAATAGAAGAGAAAAGAAAAGGAAGCTAATTGACTCGAAAACATACTTTGTCAAAGTCGATTAACGCCAGGTTTATAGCTTCCAAAAGGTTTCCTCTCTGAGCGGTGCTGTTCATTACTGTAACTGCGTTTTGAACTGCTCCCTCTTTTCAAACAGGATACAATTTGGTTAGTTTCACATAAAGAAGTAAGAACAGGGAGAGTACCGTTAGCAGAACTGAGAGGATTCCATCCCATCGAAATAGGAAATTGCGTAAACTCTCGTTTTAATAATGGAATGACCGAATCCCAATCGCCAGACGGCCGTTTCTCCTCTGATAGCACTGTCTGGAAGCCATATTTGGCATTAAAGTCTGAACAGAAGAGAGAGAGAGAGAGAGAGAGAGAGAGAGAGAAACCTTATAGAAATCTTTGTACTTTCGGCCATCGTAATCGGTCTCAAGTCCTTCTGGTAGACTACCATTAGAGTCTACGAGAAATCCGCCCCTGGTGAGTTTGTGAGTACGGTACAACAAAAGATAATGATGTGAGAACAGCTCAAACGAAAAGCAACGAAAATCGCATACCCAATTGTGGTGTAGTAAGCTCTTGAGAAAATAGTAAGACTCACAGAGTGATTAGCACCTACTTCTTTCCACTTGCCGAACAACTTGTACAAAAACTTGCTGACCTATTGTTGATTTTTTAGTCACATAACTTTCGTCTTTCGACAAGTCTCTGACTAACCAGTTCAAAGTGAAGCTCCACTTCGCCATCCTCAGAAAAGTCCCACATTTCACGGCTCATTTGAACGAGAAAGTGGAACTTGGCGGAACGACTGCGCAGCACAAACTTGGTATCTTTGGATACATATCCGCTTAGCACTGATTTGCCATCCTTCAACAGATCTGATACAGTTACCTATTTCAATGTTTTCCCGTGGGAGGGATGAAGCCAGAAGTTAAGTTGGTGCACCTTTGAACATAAGAAATAGGAAGGAGAAGTAAACACCAAGCAGAAAGAGGATGAAGAAGGACGAAGAAGAAGAATGAACAAGAAAGCAAAGTAAGAGGAAAAACAAACCCGCATGCAAGAAAAAGTAAGTGCTTTCTGCACGTAGAGACAAGTATGAAGGAGGCTCTGCTGTAGCCGCCAGAGGTCGCTCCTCCCAAGGCACTGGTCCTTGAAGCTCAGCTCCACAAAGTCCACAGCGCATGCCTCCGACTCCACCACCGCCACACCGACCGACTGCCTTGAGGCAAAGCCAAACTGCTGAGCGATGGTCTTGCTCAAACTGATTTGTAGCTTGTTCGCAGCGCTGAAAGTAGTTGAAGGCGCTCCTGTTGAAAGCAAAAGGTTTTTTTTAAAAAAAGTACTTTGATCACCACCCATAACTGAAGAAGCAGAAGAAGAAGAAGAACAAGAAGAAGAAGAAGCAGAAGAAGAAGAAGAACAAGAACAAGAAGAAGAAGAAGAAGAAGAACAAGAAGAAGAAGAACAAGAAGAACAAGATAACCTTTTGCTTCGTTGGTTTCGAGTTTTTGTACTTGCAGGTAGAGTTGCTTTTCCAGACGATCGGGGTCCCAGATGCTCACGATGTCCCCTACTTTGACGTTAGGAAAGACCTCCGGGCTGATGACCAGGTCCTCTCCGCTTAGCTTGCCATGCTTGGCGTCATGGCACCACAGCGAGAACGTTTTCTCGCTCTCCGCCATCACTCCAGTTAGAGGCCCTCTTTCAGCGCTACCTTTTTTTTTCTTGGTGATGTCAGCATTCACGCAAAAATGGTAATTCGCATTCCAAGCATACTCCTCCGGTCGTGTGTCGTCATGAAAGATGAACACCTTTTATCCGATTATCGATGGAATAATTGTGGTTTTTTGACGATATCAAAAAAAAATCAACAAAAAAAAACACGAAGACAGAAAAGAATGGCGGAAATGGTGGTGGAGGGAGAAGAGAGGGAAACGGTGGGGAACGACGAGGAGGATCACAAAGTGGTCGCGGCCTGCGAGGATGAAAAGGAGAACCAACAACCGGTGCCTAACGAAGACGTTGCTTTGTTTCCCTCTAGCGAGGCTTCGGGGAAAGCAGGAGAAGTTCGGAATGGGGTAGCGGGAGCGACGACGTCCCCGCTACCGGAAACTGCCGCTACTCAATGCTCTTCTTCCGCACCACAACATTTCTTCTCCAAGTACTTTCGAGAATATACTATTCTCATTGAGTAGTACGTTATTCCAAACAACAAAAAAAATTGTTTGCTTGCGGTTCAGCTGATTCCTGATTTGATTATTAAACACAGTAAGCATTTGCCGCAGTTTGTGCCTGGTGGTATCTTTGTATTGCCCTCTGCGCAAACACTTTTTGGTAAGTACCAGAACTTCGTTCTTCTCTGTTCTCCGTTCTTCGTTCTTCGTTCTTCGTTCTTCGTTCTTCTTTGTTCTTCTTCTTCTCGAACCAACTAACTTTTGTTCAAAGAGTGGCATGGTGTCATATTTATCCGACAGGGCCCTTATCGTAAGGCTGTCTTTAAGTTTATTCTATTTATTCCTTCAAAGTACGGTTTTGTTTGCAACTTTTATCTACCACGCCAAAGGCCCATTTTCTACGCTCTTTGTCGTTTGTTCTTTCGTCTCTGCTCACCTTTTTCTCCTCCTCTTCTTTCTCTCTTCTTCTAAAACCAGTTATCCAGAGTCAGCACCAGAGGTGCAATTCGTCAGCTTTGTGTATCACCCAGCGGTGTCTCCTTCAGATGGCAAGTTGAATGTATCGCCTGCCTTTCCAAACGGGTGGACACCCAACAAGAATCACATCTGGCACGTTCTTGCTTACATTAAGAAGCTTTTCTACCAAGTCGACGTTCAAAATGTTTCAAACCATGAAGCTGCAGAACTGTACGCTTTCTTTCTCTCGTTTTTCCCTCTTGGCACATGTAATTCTTACTTCTCTCACTTTGCTTCTCTGCTTCTTCCCTTCCCTTTCTTCATCTATTCATTCAGTTTTCAAAACGATGCCGCCCAATTCAAAGCCAAAGTTAGCGAGTGCGTGCAACAATCCATCGAAAATGTACATATAAATCCCGACAGTTCTTCCCTGCGGTTTACCGAGTGGAACAACCGCTACCACGGCCCCATGCGGGATCATCTATTGCAGGTAACACTCCCATCATCATCACTAATCATGCGTGTATGTTTGTTATATCATTGGCCAATTCTCACGAACTGTATGCCTTCAATGCAAACAAACAAACAAACAAACAAACAAACAAACAAACAAACAAACAAACAAACAAACAAACAAACAAACAAACAAACAAACAAACAAACAAACAAACAAACAAACAAACAAACAAACAAACAAACAAACAAACAAACAAACAAACAAACAAACAAACAACACAGAAAGAGGACCGCGATGAGGAAGAAGGTGCTCTCGCTTGGTTGGCCAAGGGTGTTTCCAAAATCATCAACATCAAGTATTAAAAAACCCCAGCCATCTCCTCCTGCAGAAAAAAAAATGCTGTTATTTTGGTCCCAAGGTCGACACGAGATTTTGTACGAGGGGTTTTCCTTCGCGTAAGGTGCATCCACCTAAACGCCAATCTCCAGTATTGCAATTTAGGAGCAGCCAACCACAAATGATCATTCGCCTTTTTTTTATTTCATTTTTTTTTGTTTTTCATTTTCCCTTTTTTTCTTTCTTCCACAAAACCACCCCAACCCCAACCCCCCCAAAAGCCTTCCTCCACCAACTTAAAAAATAATGAGCGGAGCCAAGCCTCGTTGGGGAGGAGCCCCTTCCGTCAAGTGCACCGGATGCCAAAAGACCGTGTATCCCGCTGAGACCGTGAAAAGTGTGTATTTTTTTCTTTACTCTCTCGTATTCGTTTTCTTTTCTTTTCTTTTTTTTTCTGATGGATGAGAGAAGATTAGACCCACGGTTTTTTTTCTTAGAGAGAAAAACGAGAGAGAAGGGCTTTCGAGAGAGACGAGAGACGAGAGGACTAGCAAACAGTGAGGCCTGTTTTGAATAACTCGTTCTCCAATGATTAAAACGTTTTATAAACAATAAAGTGGAAGGTCAGATCTGGCACGACAAGTGCTTGCGCTGTGTGGAGTGCAAGAAGACCCTTACTGGCGCCAACTGGGGTGGCTTTGTTGCCCCTGACAATACTCCTTACTGTAAAATGTGTGTATTTTTTTCTCTCCTCATTTTCGCACTTCGGTTGCTCACCGTTTTTCAACAACAAAAAAAACAGCCACTATGATAGGTTGGTGGCTGCCAGCGGCTCTGCTACTGCCTTCTCTGGCTCCCAACAACAATGGAAGCCTTCCTAAAAATATTTACCTCTCTCTCCCTCTCTCTCTCTCTCTCTCCCTTATCCTCACCTAGCCTGTCCACTTTTATCGCAACCTCCCAACAAACCTTTGTTTGTTGTTTGTTTGTACAACACAAGTCTCATTCTTCTAAGAAGCACCATTTCTTGTTTTTTTTTTGTCCTGAGATCACAAACAAGCCACTAGTGTGCTGAGAGAAGGAAGAAGGAGACAGAGAAGTAACTTTTACACAGAATAGCAGAGAAGAGAAGAAACTACGTAAGGAGAGAATGAGCGGCGTTGAGGTATTCCAGCATTGTGGTGACTTCGTGCCGCATGCGTCGGCACTCCAGGTCTTTCTGCTCGTAGTTGTCGCGAACCTTTATGATTTCCTGTTTGATGATGTCTCTGGCCTTGTTGAGCTTTGCCAAGTCCAGCTTCTCTTTCTTGGCCACCTCATCCTCCTTTGGCACCGCTCCTGTAAACACGAAACCTCTTGGTGAGATACAAAAAGAGGAAAGAAGCGCAAAGAGAGAAGCAGAGAGCAGAGAGATACCGAGGACAGAAGCAGTTTCCGAGGCTTGTTGCGTGTTTTGGTTTTTAGAAAGGCGTTGCTTCTTGTGGGCAGGTGTCTTTTTGGGAGTGGTGGCAGAAGAAGAGGAAGTGGCAGTGGTTGTTGTGGTGGCAGTGACAGAGGTGGTAGCGGCACTCTTTGCTGCCACTTTCCTCTTGTGTTCTTGCAGGATGTTGTTGAAGTACTCAGTTGGGTTCTTGAAGACGATCTCGTCGTAGTTCTCTCGAACGACTGGTATCTTTTCGCTGCGGCGTACGGCATCCGACACGGTGCCTGGGACCAGCGCTGGTCCCTCCGGCTCTAACGGATACAGCACCAACGGATGGTAGAGGTCCACCGGCCGCTCTGACGCGTCCACAAAGTGTATGCGAATGGCTAGCTCAAACTCTCCCCATCCCGTTTCTGTGATTTCGAATGGCGGCTTGTCCACCACTGCTCACATTCATCACCATCGCCCTCAGAGCATATTAGAAATACAAGATAAGAGAGAATGAGAGGAGAGAGCAGAGAGCAGAGAGCAGAGAGGAGAGAGCAGAGAGCAGAGAGCAGAGAGCAGAATAGAAAACAAAAAAGCAGAGAAGAGAATAAAGAAGAGAAAGAGAACCTCGGACAGGGTCTTTGAAGCTTGGGTGCAACGTGAAGACGACTTTCTTGACAAAGTAGGATATGTCCTCATCGCCAGCAGGACCCCTCACGAACGCCGTCCAACGGTGGGTGTGCAGCTCGTCCGCCTTTTTGCCCAACCACCAGGCCTTGTTGCCATAGACGACCGCCCGCTCGACCACCACCCCCTTCAATCGCTTTGTTTTGTTTGCCTTGCTGCCTCCGCCCTTGGAGGAAGGAGAGGAGGAAGAAGAAGTGGAAGGAGGGAGCTGACTCGAAGAAGAGGAGGAGGCAACAGAACCATTGTTGTGTTGTTCCTCTGCTGCTGCTGTTGTTGAGAAAAGACTGAAATAAGAGAGAGAGAGAGAGATAGAAAAAAGGGGGGAATCTAAAAAGTACCAACCCGCTACAAGACTGTTGCTTCTACTCCTCCGTTTGCGCTTGTGTGAGCTCGTGTTGCTTTGTTTGTTCTCCATCTTTCTTTTTTTATTTTTGGTTTGGATGACCACCATTTGTGCTCACATCCTGCAGCTTTAATGGCTGGAATAATCAAATTGTTGATGGCGGGATTCGAACTCCTGTACGTCATTTCGGTCGACAAAGAAAAAAGTAGCGACAAAAAAACAAACAACAGAGAAAGATCAGAGGGATAGAACAGCATGCAAAGTTTACGGACGCAAGCCCGACGCCATGTGCCGCTGATTCGCTTCCCGCAAAGGCATGGAGGGAGCAGCTCTCACGCGGCCGTCACTGGTGGAAATGCTCCAATGTCCCTCATGGGAACGCCCGCTGGTCGGGGCGCGCCCTCTGCCGAGGCATTGGACGATCTGCCCGCCCGCTACCACCGCAAGTCTCTTCCTACAGAAGCAATCGAGCTCATCGAAGTGCGCCCTCTCTCTATTTTCTTTGCTTTCCCTCTCTTCTCTTTCCATTTCGCTGCACTGTCTGGCCCTAACAAAAAATGAAAAAACAAATCAATAGTTGGGAGGAGCACGAGACTAGAAGAGCACAAGACGAAGAAAAATAACACAAATCACAAGGACTCGGCATCTCGTTGTTCTCTTCACATGTACACAAAAAAAAAGGTCTCTTTGTAGGAGCCAAACAAACAAAAAAAGACTAACTAGGGGTTGAAAAAAAAAGTATTCTTTTTGGTTCTCATCTTAGAATTTGCCAGGAAAGAGTCGTTTCCAGTGCCAGTACAGGCCCTTGTGCAGCTCTTTTGTTTTGCCGCCCTGCCCTCTGGGATGTTGATAGCTGGTGGTTTTGCCGCCGGCCCGTCGCAGGGACCACCTCTTCTTGGCCGCTCCTTTGGCCAGCAGCCTGTAGCCCGCTCCGCTTTGGCTCCGCTGTTGCCAAATCTTTTTTTTAATTTTTGTTTTGTTTTTGTATTTGCAAGTGAGCGAAAAGAAGGGGAAAGAATGGGTGTGAACGAGCATTGATGTACAGTGATGGCATGGGCGGTGTTGGTGCTGGAGGCCCGGCTGGTTCCGGCAGCCACGGAACGGCTCAGCGTAGCGAACCACATCTCTTTCTTTCTTTCTTTCTTTTCTTCTATTTTGTGGACAACTATCGACAATAATTAATCAAGAAAACAATTTATCAACCGTGCGCGATAATTGACGTATTTCCAAGTAAATTTTCAAATTTCCCGCAAAGAAAAATCGCCACCTCGTTCTATAAATTACTCCTCGTGCAAGTACTTGCATTGTCGCCAGAAAAAACAGACGTAACACCGCGGAGGAGACAACATTGGCAGCAGAGAGGCTCTCGCCCCAGCGAACCACACGGGTTGCCCCACTACCTTCAATTTGTTTTTTTTTTTTTGTAAAAAAGAGCACGGGGCATACTTGGTAGGCCACGGTTTTTGTGTAGTGTACATACAAAAAAACAAAGTAGAAAACAACAACATGGTAATCAATCGTTCTCCTCCGCGTGCGTGGTGATCATCGTTGAGCCGACGGCGTCGGTTGATGATGTGGTGTTGTGTTGTCCTCACCGCTTTTACCAGGAACCTAACAGATGCTTTCATTTCATTTCATTTTTTTTGTGTATGCAGGAGGAAAAACTGACGGACCTGCAAGTAGCAGAGATCAAGAAGGCTTTTGCTATTTGCGATAAGGATGGAAACGGAAGCATTGACGCCAACGAGCTTAAAACGGGTGAGTGTGTTTTCTTTTTTTTGTTTTTTTTACGTGACGCTTGGTAACGGATTGATTGCCACAACAAAGTCATGACGGCCATTCTGGACGAGGAGCCCTCTCCCGAAGAGCTCAAAGAGCTCATGAAAACGATAGACACCGATCGGTCCGGCACGGTAGAATGGAGTGAGTTTCTTGCTGCTATGACTAATTGGTGAGTGACTCTCAACGAACAAACCAACAAGAAAAACGCCCACGAAACACTAAACACAACAACTAAGGCACACGCAATAAACTAACAACAACATAATCAGGTTACAACAAGACTATAAAGCCTCCGGAAAGTTGCAGTTACAATCCTCTGGAAAGAGAAAACGGGAAACCAATGCTCCGGAGAAGGTTTCTTTCTCTTGTTTTTGAATGCCGTTTTCTATTTTATACTCACGCTGACACTCTGCATGTTATTGATATTACCAGCAAAGACAAGAAGTACACAAAAAGATAAAGGGCTTCTTTGCTCAATTCAAGAAGAACTCCAACTTTGACAACATCCGAAACTCCATTAAAAAAGATAACGCGCGTGAGATTTACGCCCAGTCAAGTAGGGACAGCATGAAGATGAGTACTCGCTCTTTGGGCGACCTTTCTTCACTTGATAAGGTCTTAATATCTTTCTCGTTTTGTTGTGCTGAAGTCCTTGTTGTGCTTGTTCCTATCTTATTCGAATAGTAATCAATTACTTACAACAACAATAACAACAGGTGCGACTCATCAACGAGTGCCAAAAGTTGCTCGAAAAGTTTGCTGCGTTTGTGCAGGGACTCAACTCGGACAGCATTCACTCCCAGCTAGAAGCATTGAGCAACATTGCAAAGCTGCTGTCTTTGGTAGATGTGTTTGCAACACCGCAGGAAAGAAGAGGAGTTGCCGAGGTCCTCATCAAAGTGTTTGAAGTCATCGTTCAGACTTCCATCATTCCTCGTATCGTTCACTTGTTGCAATACTCTAGTAATACTCAAATCCAGGTATACTTGCTTTTTTAACTCTTATCTGAAGGCCTGCTTGTTCGTTATTAACCTTACCTTTTTTAAAAAACAAAACTTAGTTATTGGCCGCTCAAATATTGACCTTCTTTGCACCGGGACCAAGAATAGCCTCCACTCCAGCAGACTCGTTGTTGCACCCCTCTCAAATGTTTTTCAAAAAATTGGTTATCTCCGAGGGCGCTGTTCCTATTCTCATTAAGCTCTTAACTTGCAATGTGTTTGAAATTGTCCAGCAGGTCAGTTTCTCGCTCTCTCTCTCTCTCTCTCTCTCTCTCCATTAGCTTTGTATTGATAATCTCTTTTTCTTTATTTCTCTGTCTCTGCCTTTCTCTCTCTCTCTCATTAGTGCATTCTTTGTTTGGGGTGTTTGGCTGCTCATAACCCCGAATGTCGTGATTATCTTCTTAGAGAGAATGTGCTGCACCCGTTAATTGTTATCTCTGCTAATACCAACAATATCGACGTCCAGCGCAACATCAGTTGGGTTTTGTCGTTGCTTTGTGGTGTAACCCACTCAAGAGACAAGCTTCCTGCTTGGGACATGGTTTGCAGTTATTCCTTCAACAACTCAAAGGTATAACCCTTCTAACCTTTCTTTCGACAGATAAGTCCAATGTTGCCTCAACTTGGAGCATTGTTGTTTTTGAATGATCCAGAGGTGTTAGCCAATGTATGCTCTGCTCTCGCAATAGTGCTGCCTGGCGTTCCAGAGCCTAACATTTGCAAACGTCTCATTGAGGTTCTACAGTAAGTGGGCTTACTACTCTTATGGGCGAAACAAACACCATTCTTACTCTTCAACTCCTCTTGCAAAAGCAGGCATCCTGATTCAAGAGTGACCAGAGGCACTTTGCAAACAATAGCCTACGTGTTGCGCTTCGATGATAAACAGACTCAATTCCTGCTGGATGCCAAGTTATGTGAGGCTCTGTTGCAGCTTTTGCTGGCGGAAGACGAACTGGTTCGTGTGAGCGCCTGCGAGTGTTTAATTGTGCTAGCTGGTGTTTGCAAGCGAGTGCAGGCCATAATCAAGGCCAAGATAGTGCCTGAGCTGCTGTCGCTGCTTGCAACCGACGAGCTCATTCGGTGGAAGGTTGCTAAAGTGATCAAATACATCACGCGAGGCACTCCTCCTCAGATAGAGTACGCTTTCTTCTTCGTTCTTCTGTTTCTTCCTTCTCTCTTCATTCTTTCTTTTTCTCCCTCTTCAGCAATGCTAAAGATAAGATTTCAACAACCAGGTATTTGGTGGAACAAGGCACAGTTGGTGCTTTGGCAAAAGCGCTCAGCCATTTCAAAGTCTACGACCAGATCTTAACCAAAATCTACAAGTTTTGTGGCCCTTCCTTCAACTTTGAGTTTGTGCAAGACATTTTGAAAGGGTTGGACAACATCATCAATGTCGGCGAAATGGAAGCCGAGGAACAACACAAACTCAACCAATACGCCCTTTCCTTCGATGCCGGCTGCGTGGATCAGCTCGCCAGCGTGTTGCGCGCTTTGAAGCAAAGCTCTACCAAGGAATTAGAGGCATGGAGACAGAAGAGTCGTCACCCCAAAGACAACACCGTGGAGGAGAAGATCAGGTCGTTGCTATTCAAGATAAAGAGGGTGCATGACAGCAACAAGGACTCGAAAATCTCGAGGCATGTCTCCAGAATGATTGGTACCATTTGGAAAGAGTTTTTCGATAAGGAGGAGTCCTATGAGGCCAAGGTATGTTCTCTTTTTCTTATTGCTGCTTTTGTTTGTGCATCATAGTTATTTTTTTTTTCTCTCTCTCTCTGTCTCTGTTATTGTTAGGTTTTGTTGAAATGCTATTTTGGAGAAGGAAAGGACATTCGAGTAGTGGAAGTCCCTAAAACTGTGAGCTACACAGCTCTTCTCAACGAACTGCAAGCCAAGTATGGAACTTCGCTTGTGTTGACCTACTTGGTATTTGCTTTTTTCTTTCATTTGCTCTTTTCTTAAATTTTTACACATTCTTTTTGTTGAAAAATAAAAGGACGACGAAGGCGACCCAGTAACAATTGACAGCCAACAGAGTCTTGCAGCTGCTTTCGACAAGTACTTTAGGGACTCGGCAAGAACCCTTAAACTGCGCATCAGTGCGCAGAACCCACTCGTCTCCCCAATCATAACGCCCAGCCCTTCTTTGCTGGGTTCTCCCATCACCACACCACGAACATCGCCACCGGGCTCTCCTGTACGCCAACGTAAATTAAAATCAGGAAGCGTCTTTGAGCGACCTGCCGATCGACCATCTTCTTCTGCGTCATCGTCTTCTTCCTCCTCATCCTCTTCTGCTTCTTCATCGAACGGAGGAGAAAAATCCTCGTCCACAGTGGCGTCTGTGTTTTTCCCGCTTGCGACGCCGAACCTGCAAGGCTCTTCCTTCTCTTTGAGTTCTGAGTTGGACTTATTTAGACGAGAAGAGACCAAAGCTCTGTTCGAGCAGTTAGAGGAGACTACCCACTGTTCGCATCGTTCTCCTTTCTCTTTTCACTTCTGTTTTCTTTTCTCTTACTCTAGTTTTTTTTCACTCCTGTAGTCAGCAAAGAAGAACTCGAGCAATTGTATTCGAACTGGCAGGGACAAGCTAAAGATGGCTGTGTTGGAAGAGAAGAGTTTGAGGAAGGCCTCAAAGCCATCGGCATCACCGACCCTCTCATTTTGGAGCAAAACTTTAGCGCTTTTGACCACAACAAGGACGGCAAGATCAACTTTAGAGAATTTGTGACTGGCCTTTCTATCGTGCAAAAAGGCACCATGGAAGAGCGCCTTCGATGTACCTTTACCCCTTGCCTCCTCTCTCTCTCTTTCAGTCTTCCTTCCTTCTCTTGTTCTCATTTATCATCCTCGATTCTCTGCGTTTACTGATCCATGTATTCTCTCTCTCTCTCTCTCTCTCTCTCTCTCTCTCTCTCTCTCTCTCCTACAGTTTTGTTTGATGCGTACGATGTGGATGGAAGTGGTACCCTGACCCCGGATGAAGTCTACAACATCTTCCAAGCCTCTCTTCGAAGCAAGGGACAATCCTTCTCCAGAGAAGAAATCCGCGCGATGGTCTCTGACTGTTTCAAGAAGATTGGTATGATACTCAGTGACTCTCATCCTTTTTTAAAAACAAAAAACGTACCTTTTTCTTATTCTTTACAAAAATGAAAACAATATAACAGATACAAATCATGACGGCGAAATCAACTATGAAGAATTCAAGAGAGCAGTTGAAACGCAACAGCTGATGATCAACTGCTTTGTGCATTACCCACAGGAACAAGTTGAAGAAGAGGGAGAAGGAGAAGAGGAAGAAGGAGAATATGCCTATGGTGAAGAGGAGGAAGAAGAGGAAGAAGAGGAGGAGGAAGAAGAGCATGAGAAGCAAAAGCAAAGAGCGTGAGTACATAGAAGATTTGGTGTATCTTCCTTTACTGTTTGGCAATTGTGAAAAAAAAAGGTTTTGTTTTGTTAAATTTTTTTTGTTTGCAATCAAAGTTGATAGTGATAGACAGTGTCATCAATGCAAGCAACCACGACGCTTTGCAGTCCGTTGTTCTTATTCTGTTGTTCGTTCTGTTCCTGTTCTGTGTTGAGCGTCTCTTGTGGTTGCTGCTGCTCATCGATGTCGGATAATGGCATCACACATACACTGTGCACCCAGTCTGATGTCTCCGTTTGACCCACCAACTATGGAAATGCCAATTAACACAGAGAGAGAGAGAGAGAGAGATGAAGATACCTGTCCGTTCTCGTACAGCCGTAAACCAGCAAAGTGTCCTCCACAAAGAATCCGCATTGCATGTGTTGTGCATGGCGATGCTGAACCGTTTTCCATTTTGTTGTTGGTAGTGTTCATCACGGAAGAAGTAGAGAACGAGGAAGAAGAGAAAAAGGAGGGAGGGAGGGCAGTAAGAGAGGTGATGCAATAGCCAACATGAATGAATCGCTCCACCTCTAAATTCTCGTGAAGGAGGTAGATCCAACCATCCTCACAACCCAGCAGCACTTGCTGTGGCGGGTGTTGTGCCATCTTTCTGGATTCTGTATGTTCGCTCTTTAAGTGTTGACGCTGTTTGGAAGTGGTGTTATCCTGTTCTTCTCCTTCACTCTTTATGTAAAATGTTCCGGCACACATCTGACAATGAAACAGTTCAGTGTCTTTTAAAGTTGTAGCGGAGAGAGAGAGAGAGAGAGAGAGAGAGAGAGACAGAGAGAGAGAGAGAGACAGAGAGAGAACATACAGCGAGAACAGGGCTGGACACGGGCAGCCGTTTCACACAGATGTCTTTAGCGAAAAAGTGTAACTCAGAGCCTCCGTCGGATACGAGCAGCATGTATGTCATGACGCCATAAGCGTCTCTCATCTGCACTGGCAGCATGCACCGTATTGTCTCCTCTCCTAACTGGTAAAAGGACAGATATGTAAGCAAGAAGAGAGAGAAATAGTGGAAGGAAACTGATTGCAGGGGAGACGGATATACAAACCTGTAACCGGAAAACAACGTCCATTCCAGCATCAAATGTGGTGAGACCACCACCAAAGTCACCTACCACTAAACTAAAGTTTTGTGCTGGTTGTTACGAAGGTTAAGCAGAGAGAGGAGAGAGAGAGAGGAGAGAGAGAGAGAGACGAGATAGAGACAGAGAGACAGAGAGCGAGAGACAGCGAATAGAAGCACAGAAAATGGAATGGCACGAGAGAAGAGGAGTACCAGTATCGAGTTGAATAGCCAAAGCAGTAACAGGGCTATTCACAGACCTGCGCCGAAAGATCTGGCCGTTCGAAAACACCACCACGTTACCATCCACATCGCCAACGACAACGTCCACCGAGCCAAACTTTGTGACATCGTAGAGAGCTACCGCTTGCACTGCTCCTCCTTTTGTCTCCAACACAAACTCTTCCTTTGGGACCGAAAAAAAATGATGAGAAGCCAAGAGCAGAGAGAGAGAGAGAGAGAGAGTCAAGTACTTTTTGGTCCTTGAAAACTCTTATTTTGCCCTTCACAGTTCCAAAGACGAGGTTGGTCGTGTTGTCGGAGAACATCTGTCCGGCGGTCATCGTGTTGAAGGAGAACCCCATTTTCTTGCTCCAGGTATGTCGCAGCCGCGTCTCCGAGAAAGATAGCTTGGCAGCGGTCTCTTTCGTGCAGACTTGCATGTTTTTTGTTCACAGTGCTTTCTCTCTTCAAGTGTGTTAGCCCCGCAACCAATCCTCCTTTCTTTCTTTTTTTTTTTTTGTTTTCATCCAAAAACAAAATATGAAGCACTCAGAGTTGAACTCGCATCCTTTGTTGTCACTCAATAAATTCAGGACGACGCGAACGTTATTCGATTTTTGATTGGTGGGGCTTCGCATTACTCCTCTCAAAAGAGAGAGAGAGAGAAGAGAGAGGCAGAGAGGCAGAGAGGCAGAGAGGCAGAGAGGCAGAGAGGCAGAGAGGCAGAGAGGCAGAGAGGCAGAGAGAGAGAGAGAGAGGGAGAAGAGAGATAGAGACAGAGACAGAGACAGGAGAGACAGAGAGCGAGCCCAAAAACCGTTTGGGTTTGGTATCATTAATATTAGCAGCGTTGTTATTGTTGGTGTCGTCGTCGTTGTGTTTGTTGTTGCAAAGGGCGGGAGGACAAAGCGATTACTGGATTTCACGCAACATGTCGGTCAGCTTGGCCATGTCTTCCTCGGGGAATGGCTCGATCTTCCTCTGGAAATAGGCCTCGATGGCCTGCAAGTCCTTCTTCGAGGCGTTGTCGTGCACAAAGTTGATGGCGATGCCGCTCCTTCCGAACCTGCCGCTCCTTCCGATCCTGTGGAGGTAGGTGGAGAAGTCCGGCCTGTTCTCCCTGTCCAGAGGCAGGTCGTAGTTGATGACGAGGGAGACTTGGAGGATGTCGATGCCGCGCGCCAACACGTTGGTGGTGATCAGCACTTTGGTCTTGCCGCTCCTAAAGTCGTCGATGACGGCGTCTCGCTCGTTGCTCTCCATGTCGCCGCCGTGAAGCAGGGAGACGGTGTGCTTCATTGCTCTCATTCTTTGGGTTATTTCTTGCGCCGTTGACCGTCTCTGTTTTTTAACATGAATTCGTTATGGCAAAGGAAACACAAGGAGAAACGTAAAATACGAACCGCAACAAAGATGATGCTCTGTCCAACGCTCAAATAACAATAGAGCTCCGCGAGGACATTGAACTTATTCCCCTCGCTGCCGCAATCAATGTAGAACTGAGCGATCTTGTCAAGGCTGAGCTGCTTCCGTTCGAGGCGAATAGAGACGTGCGGCTTGGGCACCACTTGGTAAGCAAACTTGGCTACCTTGTCGTCGTACGTCGCTGAGAACAAAAGGATTTGGCAGTTCTTTCCTTTACCTGGCAATGCACTGGTTTTTTTTTAAAAAAAACCACGGTGAGCCATTCATGCATTCTTTTTAAAGCAAAGAAAGAAGCAGAGGGGAAAGAGAGCAGGAAGGGCGGGGAATAATAAGGGATAATACTTTTTGAGGCGAAGAGTTTGGGGAGAGAGGCCTTGTAGGGCCAACATCTCGTCTGCTTCGTCCAAAACGAATACTTTGATGCGGCTTGTGTCCAATGTTCTATGTTTAAGAAGGTCTAGAAGCTTGCCTGGCGTGCCGATAACGATTTGGTGTGTGATTTTGGTCTTTGGAACTGTTTCATTGAAGAAAATAGATGAGTGTTTGAGACAACGTAAACAAAGAAAGCAGAAAGTCAAAATAACGAGTCTTCATTCAGTAGGAAGGCAGTAGGTTATAAATTTTGCGCTTCTTCACAGGTAAGCTCCGTAGAAACCATTCATCTCTATGAAGATTCCACAAAGAAACAGGAAGAGAGAGAGAGAGAGAGAGAGAAACGTACTAGGAGCATCGCGTACAACGAGCAATGGTTTGATTTCACTAAATTTGCCCATTTCGGATACGACGGAGTGGATTTGTCTTGCCAACTCTCGTGTCGGACACACGCACAAAGCCTTTTTGTTGTTCGCCATTGCATGGGTCAGATACACAAGACCTTCTCACACAAGTCAAAAAATTTCAAGAAGAGGGAGTATATGTACTTGAGGGTAGGGCTCAGGAGTGCTGCGACTAAGCATGCTGAGCGTGAATGCAGCTGTCTTTCCTGTGCCGGATTGTGCTTGTGCGATCAAGTTTTGTGGCCTACAGGATGAACAACGTCAGTTTTGCTTGCTCGTTGGAGGAGAGAGAGAGAGAAACGCATAAGGAGAGAAACGTACGGGTTACCCAAAGCAATGGGCAAAGCAGCCTCTTGAATTCGAGATGGCTTATTGTAGCCCAAAGCATACACACCTCTAAGCAACTCGGGGGCACTGCAGACCGAGAGAAAAGCGATATAAGTGAATGAAAACAAAAAAGCGAAAACGACAAAAAGAACGGCGAAAGAGAGTGAAAATAGAAAGAGGTAAAGCTTAACAGGAGATAGACAGAGAGAGGAGAGAGGAGAGAGAGAGAGAGAGAGAGAGAGAGAGAAGGAAAACAGAGGAAGTAGTACAGGCCAAGCTCCTCAAAGCTGTGTACAGAGTAGAGAGGAGAAGTGGGATCCGATTGATCCACAATGAGCTTGTCTTCTTCTTGGTTTGGCAGAAGTTGTCCTTTGGTTACAGAGATCGGCAACGGCTCTTTTCACGGGGCAGGTGAAGGAGGTGAAGAAGATGACAAGGTGCAAAAAAAACATTGCGATGAGATGACCACCATTTTTTTTCGGGTTGATTTGACAAAAAGAGAGGCATTCCTACCATCAACGTCCTCGTTTCCAGGAGCTACTTTGGTGCTGAGCTTTTCCTCCACCTCTTTGCTGAGGTTATCCTCACTAGCTCCACTGTCCACCTCGTCGTCCTCGGCGAGATCGCCCCATTTGGTGCTTTCGCTCTCTGGTTTGTCCTGAGGATTCATCTTTAACGGTGTTGTTGTTGTCGTAGTGGTGGTGGTGGCGGTGGTGGGTAGGTGGCGGTTGTCGTTGTTCGTATTAGGCATTTTTGAATGGCTAAGTGAGATAAGGAGAGAGGGAGGGAGAGGGAGAAAATAAAAACCTTGTACTGTTTTTATGCCACTACTTCCTTCTTTTCTTTGCTTCTTCGCTTCTTTCTTCGTTCTCTTCTTCGCAAAATATTCTTTCTTTCCTCCTCGAGTTGACCCCTCGTTCCATTTTTTTTGTTTGGCTACGCAATTATTTTGGTTGCATGTTTCAAAATTTTTGGAATATTACAAGTTCGCCCCGATGGTGAAGTTGGCATCACACGGGTTTGTGGTACCCGTATCCCCGGTTCGATTCCGGGTCGGGGCATTTTTTTTGTTTTGCAATATTTTGCGTTTTTTTTTTTGGTCACATTCGATTTTTCAGTGTATTTTCTCACAATCAAAAGAATTCTTTGCTTTTGTTGAGCCAACAACAAAAGAAAGGAAAGAAAGAAAAGAGGGATGGCTCTCAGTCGATTGAACTTGCACGCTGGTCGTTGGTTCGCCTTCTTTGGGGCTGGCTTCCTCATCGTCCCCTCAGCCATCATTC
This sequence comes from Balamuthia mandrillaris, assembly GCA_031835245.1. Classification (NCBI taxonomy): domain Eukaryota; phylum Discosea; order Longamoebia; family Balamuthiidae; genus Balamuthia; species Balamuthia mandrillaris. The sequence continues at coordinate 5,328 of JAVKOQ010000559.1, read as the reverse complement.
TCTTCATCTACTTTGGCTCCAACCAGGACATCCCCAACTACGATGATGGTAACTACACCAATCGCTTTGATCCAAACTGGCTTCGAAAGGTTTTTTTTTCTTCATCTCCATCTTTCAACATCCTCTCCTTTTCAATGGCGCACTTTCCACAAATCAGACTCACTCACTCCCCCAACTTTCGTTTTGAATCATCACTTGCTGCTGCTGATACGTTGGGGAAACAAACGCGCAGCTCTGGGAATTCAGGCGTAACGAGTTTTCCTACATGTTGGCCATTGACTTTTTCGCTTGCATGGTGCTGCTCAATACTCTTTGCTTCCAAAAATCCAACTCACTCACTCATCTTTTTTTTTTTTAAAAAAAAAAGGGTCTTATATTCTCGCTCTACAGCATTCTCTGCTTGAAGAAGATCTTAATGTTCGCGCCGAGCTTCACCAAGAATGTTGTCGTCTATTCCTACCTGGTTGGCAGCCTTTTGCCCGCGCTGGAGTTTTTGCAAAACATGGGCGGTTCGTTTTTTTTGTCTTCGTTTTTCGTTCTTGTTCTGGTTCTTCCTTCTTGCCATTTCCTCCTTCTCTTTTACTCTTCTTTCTTCTCGTTCTTCTCATTCTTCTCTCCCTCTTTGTCCTCTTCTTCCTTGCGCTTTTCCTTCGTTGCCTCATAAACAGGATTGACTGAAGCCTACAACATCAGCGTGGAGGTGAAGGAAGACAGCGCGCTGCAAGCCCTCGAGGTAGCCTACCGTGTATCCGAGGCGCGGAGCATCTGGGTCTTCTCCTTGATCTACCTCTTCATCAGCTTGTCCATCGTGACGGCTAGCTTCCTCTTCTGGACCTACCAGGAGTTTGAGAGTAAGACCCACGCCGTCTTGGGCCTCTTTGTGGGCTTCATTGGCATAGCCACTCTCATCGTGGAGGTCTCTTGGTGGTATGTAGTTTTGTTTGGTGTTCTTCTCGGCCGTTCCTCTCATCTTTATTTCTCTTCTCCTCTCTTTGTCAGGTTTGTGGATGGATTGAGGATGGCGTTCGGCTTGATGACGCTGTTTTGGGGAGTGGTGTTGGTGCCGGGCTGGCTGATCTTCCTGGGTTGGAGGATTGGCAGGTTCGTGAGCAAGGGAGGCCACCACCGCTCCCGCACTGGCGATGATATGACCAGCTCGATCGGTGATATCGAGATGGAGTCCAACATCAGCATCTAATCTTCCTCTCTTTGCTTTTGTTTTTTTTTTTAAAGAGACAAGAAGAACAAGAAGAGCAACGAGAAGAAAATAAACAAAACTGGTGAAAGAAATAATAAAGAAGGGTTGAATGTACAAAAACGAGTGAGATAAGAGGAAGAAAGAGAGGAAGGATTTTTTTCTCAGGCTTGGTTTTGTTCCTCGCAGCGGTCTATCCACTCGCTATTTTACGAAACATGTGGTTAAGAACAAGTAAACGAAATCAGAGACAGCGAGATACAGAGAGAGAGAGAGAGAGAGAGAGAGAGAGAGAGAGAGAGAGAGAGAGAGAGAGAGAGAGAGAGAGAGAGAGAGAGAGAGAGAGAGAGAGAGGGAGAGGAGGGAGGGAGAGAGAGAGAGAGAGAGGGAGAGAGAGAGAGAGAGAGAGAGAGAGAGAGAAAGAGGGAGAGAGAGAGACGAACCTGTACACATCAATCGGTTCTGTTAAATCTACAGTCAAAACGAAAATAAAAAAAAGTAGAATTAGGTGTTGGTTTAACAGTGAATACGAACGAATAAATAACACCAAACATCAACGAAAAGCAACCGCAAAGAAGAATAAAATGGAGGCGAGGAAAACTTACAATTGGTGACCATCTTGTATTCAGCACTACAAATATTGCACGAGACGATGCCTATTGAATTCTCTTTGTCTCTGCGAGCGGTTGTTAACAGACCGAGATGATGATGATGATGATGATGAAGTAGATCGAGGAAGTGCAAAGCAACAAGGGCAGTGTGTATGTGTTTTTTTGTTTGTATTCGATTAGCGTCAACAATAAATCACCGGCCGGGCAGTGGAAAATGCGGAGAAGATTGAAGCAATACGCACATTTTACACTCGACCGCTTTTTCGTGGTTGCAAAAGGGGCAGTCGAATGCGGTGGGCACTTTAGCGGCCACTCTTTTCACGGGCTTCTTCCTGCTTTTCCTCTTTCCCATTGCCGTAGTGTTATTCCGCTTTGCCTCAAACAATCACTGTGGTGTGGAACCTTAGCTTTTTTGTTTGTTTGTTCCTCCTTTGGTTCACAACTTGGTACGCTACCAACAAAGAAACGGTACTAACCCAGAGGACGCAACGTACAGTGAAGCCAGAGAGGGAAGTGGCTTGCTCGCTGCTGCCGAACTATCGTTAGTGGTAGTAGTGGAGCAACGGCTACTTTCTTGTTATTTTTCTTCTTGGGGGGGAAGAAAATTCCGTCGACACCTCATTTTTGATATCTTATTGGTTGAAGCGTGCAGTTTGAGATCGATCGTGGGTGATGTCATCAAGTTCATGTTTGGTAGTCGTTAAAATTTTATGTATTGATTGCCCCGTGGGGGGGTTCAATTGTTGTCTCGCTATTTTACACCCAAGATATTGGACATCTAAAACTGAACGATGGTCTCTCACCGATGTTTGCCCGTTCTAGCACCCCTTCGCTCTGTTAGCGTGTTATGTAAAAAAAAAAAAGTGAAATAGAGCGCCGAGCGTTGGGCCACAGAGCACCAAAAGAAACCGCCAAACACCGGGGAAAAAAAAAGTTTGCAAACCAACCAACTGTGGTTTTGTGGCCTTTGTGTGCCATAGCTGGGGAAAAAAAAGCAGTCGGCGGTCAAGCAAGACCAGTACAAGATTTTAGAAATAGAGAGGGGGCAATGCAAGCGGAGTTGGGGGATGAGTGGCATTTCGACAGCGACGACGATGGCGAGGACGAACAACACAGCGGGGTGGAGAGTGAGGGGTTCTTAAGCCTAGAGGAGGACTCTTCTTCAGACAGCCCTCCTTCTTTTCCGAAAAAGAAGAACTCCGTCGACGCTTCTCCGAGCAACAACATAAAACAAACAAGGCGAAAGTCGAAGGGTGACCGCTCCCCTTCGAAGACTAAAAGAAAGGTGGAGGAAGCAGCTTCCAGAGAAGATGATGAGTCTTCATCTTCGGAGGACGCTTCTCCCCCAAGGAAGCCAGTTATAGTGGTTGCCACTAGGGAAAGGATCAACTTGGGAGGCGGTTCTACCACTCCCTCCAAAGGCGCTCCTCCAGACCCAAAGAAAAAGAAAACAAAGCCGAAGAAGAAAAAGCAGAAGGAAAACGAAAAGGGGAAGCAAGAGAAAGAAAACGAAAAGAAGAAGGAAAAGGGGAAGACGAAAGGGGAGGAGACGATACACAAATCCATGACCTCCCCGCGGAGAAGCCCGGTAGTGAGTCCCAGGACAAAAACGGCGACGACATCTGCCAAGAAGAAGAGGAAAGCAAGTCGTGACGAAGGAGGAAACAGCAATAAAGACAGGGAACGAAGAGGCAGGCGGGAGAAGAGTTCAACCGAGAACAGCCCACGGAGGGCTAACACACCAAACACAACAGTTTCTCCTCGTTCCTTCTCCTCCAAGAAGAGAGGAACATCGATGTCTCCTCGGAAAACGACAACAACCCAGAAGGCGCTAAGCCCTCGCCAAGAAAACGGGCAGCCAGCGACAAAGAGAAAGACCTCTTTAGGATCCCCTCGGCGGGGTCCGAAGAAACGCGAAGATGATGTCCATCACCACAATGCGCTAGCTAAGAAAGAGAAAGCGGAAGAACAAAAGAAAGCGGAACTGAAGACAGTGGAAGAACCCATTTCAACGGAGATCTTCCCGACAAAGGAGGTGGCGACAGAGTCTCCTGAACATGGACCGCAGAAAGCTGTACGACAAAAAGACACGGCGAGCGAGGAGGAAGAGGAGAAGGAATCTCCTCGACATACACCACAGCAAGACACAACTGAGAGCGACGGGGAGGTGGAATCGGAGGTGGATTCCTCTTCAGATGATGAAGTTGAAACGCCGCCTTTGAAAGAGGCAAACGTGGAGAGGAAGGAGGTTTCGCATACCGTCAACTCTTCTCCTTCTCCTCGTTCGAACTCTTCAGCCTCTTCCTCATGCTCAAGCAGCGAGGATGAGGACAAAATAGAAGAGGAAGAGGAAGAAGAAGAACTTGAACAAGATGAACAGAAAGCTGATACAAAGGCCGAAAGTGACAGCTTAAAAGCTCGTGGAACCGTTGTTGAAGGCGTCGGCGACGAAAAGCTTGGAGAAGAGCCAATAGATGAAGATACCTATGAAGTAGAATCAAGCTCTTCTTCATCTTCTTCTTCTTCTGATGGTGAGGATGAGTTTGAAGAGGTTCGAAAGCTGCAAGAAGAGGAGGAAAAGGAAGAGGAGAACAAGGAGCAACGACAAGCACAGGAGGAGGACGAAACTGCAAAAGAAGAAACAGTGGAAGATGATGAAAAGAGAACAAGCGAACAGGAATACGACCAAATAAGGACGACGACAACAGAGGACAAACAAGAACAAGAAAGGCAGGGTGAAGCAGAAGACAAGGAGGAAGAGGCGGCAGTGGACTGTTCAACAGAAGAGTCCGAATCCGAATCAGAAGACGAAGCAGAAGGAACAAAAGAACATGAGACAGAGAACGACGCTAGCGCCGATGAGGAGGAGGAACATGAAAAGGTAAACAAAGGGACAGAAGAGCAGAAAGATGACGAAGTGGCTGAGAAGATAAAGGAGGACGAGAAGGACGAAGAGGAGCCGGAGGACGAGGACGAGGAGCAGAAGGAGGAAGAAGAGGAGGAAGAACGAGAAAGCGACGACGAGACAGAGGGAGAAGCACAAGGAATAAAAGAAGCAGAGAAAGCGGCACCAGTGAACGAGGAGACTGTTGACAAGGAGCCTAAAGAAGAAGATCCAAAGCCACAACAACAACTTGAAGAAAGTGATGACGATGAAGCACCAGAGGATGAACAAGAAAGCGATGACGGTGAGACTGAAGAAGAAGCAGAAGAAGAAGAAGCAACACAGGAAAAAGTTGAGGAAGAAAAAGAAGTTCAGGTTGAGAAAGAAAAAGAGGAATCGTCAGACGAAAACAAGGACACTTCATCGAGCTCAGCAGAGGAAGAAGAGGAAGCAGAAGATGAACAAACAGAAGAAAGAGAAAAAGCGGAAACTGAGGGAGGGTCAGACTCAGAGAAGGACTTTGAAAACGAAGACGCATCCTCATCTTCCGATGAAGAAGAGGTAGCAAATGTAAACGAAACTGCAGTTCGGCCCGAACCACGAAGCGAGGAAGTTGAAGTGCCACAGAAAGAGGAACA
>JAVKOQ010000558.1:0-27614 GCA_031835245.1 Balamuthia mandrillaris | reverse complement strand
GCCGCCGGATGTGAAGCGACTTTGGGCCGCAGTTCAGCTCTATGACAATGGAGATGAGGTTGAGCTACGCCCTCGACGCCAGCTCTACAATATCCCTCCCCTGGACGAGGACAAACAGAAGGAACCGTGACATCGTAACTTTAGTTTTTGCATGCCCTTATAATGAAGCACGAAGTATGCCTGCTGTAACGCACAGTGTGTGGACTGAGATAATACAAATTCGTTATGGTTTCTTTTACTTCTCATACAGGAACAAAAAGAAAGGGTTGGTTAGCATGAACGCAAGTGAGGGAAGCTCATTGTTGGACCTGCCAAAGGAACTAAAGCTGCTCATCTCTGAGTACATCCCAACTATCTACCTCATTCCGAACCTCTTCTTGATATGCCATGCTTTGCTCGACCTGCTCAATGACAGGTGGAAGTGGAAGCCATGGCTGGAGACCTACAAAGAACTCCACTTTGGCGGTTGGGGTCCACAGAATACCTTGGTATCTGCCTCACGATAAGGTTATCCTTTACAAAATCAGGCTAAGGTTTCGCTTCCATTTAGCCTCAGCATCGAAGAAGTGTTCAACTTGACTGCTTTCAGTTCACCCGTTCGTCGTTCTTCGTCTCTTCATCGTTCTCTTCTCTCCAAAATAGGTGAGAAGAGAGAGCCTATTACCTCTATCTTGCAGTAAACGTAGAAGGCTCCTTGGACCCAAGGAGATATCATTGGAGTGGCGTTAGACTTTCGGACAGCCTGCAGTCGCTTTTACTCCTTCAAGAAGAACGAAAAAGCTGTGGAAAACTGAGCCGCCTTGGACATCCAAAGCAAAACACAAGTGACAAACTTGATTTACATGTTGCGTTTCTTTTTCTAAACAGTCAAACAAAGACATACATATGTATAGAAAACCTTGTTAGCATTCTTCTTCGGAGGCGAAGAGAGTCTGTTCGTAGAGGGCTAGCTGTTGCATGAACCCTCGGTTTGGTTCGATGATGTGCCGTTTTTCTTTTACAAATCGATAGGCCTTATCAAGGCTCCATCCCTCTGTCTTCATCAAGTAAGCCAACACTATAGTTGTTGACCTGCTTATACCTGTTTTTTTCAAGATTGGTTACGTCAAGAGGGAGAGAGAGAGAGAGAGAGAGAGAGAGAGAGAGAGAGGAACGAGCAGAGAAGAAATGACGAAGGAGAAAAGAACAAGAAGGGAGCACATACCAGCTATACAATGCACCAAGACAGCAGAGGATTCTTTCCGTGCCTCCTCTGAAATAAAAGAATGAGCCAGCTAAAAACAAAAGAAAAATAACAAAGATTACAAATCCAACTACTAACCAATAAATGAAATGGCAGTCTCAAAGTACTCCGCTATTGACTGTTTCGAACTGTCAGAAACAGCAATCCTCAGATACTGAAATGAGTCTTTAGAAGCTCCAGGTGCGTCCTGCCTTGAAGACGAATTTGAAGATGCTGATGACCTCGCAACACTGCTATGAGTAGCCAACGGCGAAGAAGGATATGAAGAAGAGGTTCGTGGTGAGGTATTGTTACATTGAAAATAATTAGGTTCATGAGTAACGTTGATGATGTGAGTGATGCCCCACCGCCGCAGCACTGGAGCTGCAGTGGCTGAACTGTAGTCTCCCAGAAAAAGGTGAGGAAGGATTCTGGTGGGCCATGACTCATAACGTTCTAAGTCAGGAGATGACTCACTCTCAGAAGAGGAACAACATACAAAAGGATAGGCTTTGTAAAGTTCTGCTATGCTGTCTGTCCCACAGAAAATGATTGTAAGCAAACATTGAATAGTGCACACGTGAACCAAATACTGTGAAACTAATGAAACACATACCTGTATAAACAAAGACTTGAACGTCAGAAGATAAACCAGGAGTGCCTTTGACGAATTGAACAAAGGCTTTGATGTTCTGCATATCATTTCTCTTCCGTTCCACATTGTTGGAAGATGAGGTGGGCGGGATGAGAACGATACGACCAACGCTTGCTCGCCTACAAGGTCCTCTGCAATCCTCTTCGCATTTATCTGTACAGGCTATCCTTTGTGTTGCCTTCCAAAGCCGATAAGCTTTGTCACCGTCCGTCTGTAACAAAAGAGCAGGCCATCAGCAATAGATTCCTCTCCTCTCTGTCTCTCTCTGTCTCTCTCTCTCTCTCTCTCTCTCTCTCTGTCTCTGTCTCTCTGTCTCTCTGTCTCTCTGTCTCTCTCTCTCTCTCTCTCTCTCTCTTCTAAGAAGAACATGTTTTGGTTTGGTTTCTCTCCCTTCCTCTCTTTCTTCATTGCTTTTTTCTCTCCTATGATTGCTTGAACATACCCGGTGCAAAGAATCATGAAAGGAAAGGGAACTTTTTACATGTCGCGCACCAAACTCTTGCGGGGTTCTCTGGTCCACCACCAGCAACCTTTGTCACGGACAAACACAAGGTTAGGCGGCAACAAAAAGGGACCAGATAGGAAACAGAAGACAAAAGAAAAGGCCTGAAGGGGGCGCAGCCTTACCAGTTCTCCAAGCAGGTAGCACAGCTGAGACAATCATAGAATTGGTGCAGCCCTATAAAACCCCAGCTATCTGTGTCCGTGCCCTTTTCCCCCATACCTTTAGCTTGCCTTGCTTTCTTTCGTTTTTGCAAAAAAAAAAAGTACGTTCGTTATTTTTGTTCACACAACTACGCTGCCGCACGAAACACTCCGTCATCTCCGTTGGATCTGGGCCAAAGATTTTGAATCCTCGGCAACCCGGAACTCTGCCTGGCAACCATCAAAGTTGTCATAACGACCGGAGCAAATTGGAGAGAGAGCCTTTTTTTTGTTCTTTTTTTTTTTATAAAAAAAACGAAAAAACTACAAATAGCCTCAAATGTTATTCATAGGAGTGCTCTACCTGCACATCGCAAAAGAAAAAAAACCAAGAGGTAGATTCAAGAAGGAAGAGCAGACAGGAGGGGGAAAAAAAAACAAAGGAGAAAATGGGTTGTGGGTTGTTGCTGCATCGATGAGGCCATTCACTCACATCCGCTCGGGGAAAACTCCGAGTCAAATGCTGAAGCGCAAAAGTTTTGCTGGAACCATACCCTTATTCGTCCGTGTTATCCATGAAGAAGTAGTTGCCAGACTTCTTCTGCTCAGAGTCCTTCACAGAGTCCAACTTGTTGATACGAGGCCGGTAGTTGGTGGGGTCGCGACGGAAGGTGATGTCGAGGTTCTCCAAGAACTTGTTCATGCCGGTGAGGAGGGACTCGGGGGCGTTGGCCTTGCAGTCTATAGAGGCCTCACCCTCGTAGACGATGACGCGGTCGGCGAGGTAGGTTGCCATGATGAAATCGTGCTCTACAATGAAAGCAGTCTTCTTGGCGTGGAGGATGAACCTCTTGATAACCTTGGCTGCCACGATACGCTGCTCAGAGTCGAGGTAGGCGGAGGGCTCGTCGATGAGGTAGATGTCGGCGGGCTTGCCGAGGGCCAAGCAAAGGGCCACACGCTGCAACTCGCCTCCAGAAAGGTGACTGACTTCTTGATCGAGGAGAGGCTCGATGAGCAAGGGTTTCAGCACGTCCGTGTTGAACTGGGCGTGGGTAAAGGCTGCCCTGATCTTCTTCAAGAGGAGGTCCTTGACGGTGCCGTCAAACTTGGGGCTGATCTTCTGGGGTTTGTAGGAGACGTTGAGCTTGGGAATCTGCACGCTAGCGTCATCAGGGGCAATGATGCCGGCCAACATACGGATAAAGGTAGTCTTGCCCGTTCCGTTCTGTCCCAGCAGCACCACGATCTCCGAGTCAGTAAAGTCTCCGCTCTCGATGTTGAGCTTGAAGCCACCGGCAGCTTGGCCGGCAGCAGCTGGGCTGGAGAAGGTCTTCACCATGGAGGGATAGCTGTAGCGGAAGTGCTGCTTGCTGTCCTTGACGGTGTCCTCCTCGGCGGTGGTCTGCATCTTGAAGGAGAGGGAGATGTCGCGGAAACGAAGATTCTCGGTAGGGATGAAGCCAGCAAGGAAGATGTTGATACCTTCACGCACGCTGAAGGGTAGTGTCACCACACCGTAGGCTCCCGGCACGCCATACAGGCAGCAAATAAAGTCGGAGAGGTAGTCCAACACGCTCAGATCGTGCTCCACCGCAATCACGAACTTGTCGGGCTGCAGCAGCGTGCGAATGATGCGCGCTGCACGAAGGCGTTGACGAACATCAAGGTAACTGGAGGGCTCATCGAACATGTAGATGTCAGCCTCCTGCACGCACACCACACCGATGGCGAAGCGCTGCAGCTCTCCTCCGGAGAGGGCAGCTACCTCTCTGTCCAAGACCTTGGCCAGGTCCAGCACGTCGATGATCTCTTCCTTCTTCTTGCGCTCGTCCTTGGTGATCAGCACTCTTTGCACGTTGCCTTTGACGGCACGCGGGATGTGGTCCACATATTGCGGCTTGATAATGGCTTTGAGGTTGTCTTCCAGGATTTTGGTGAAGAAGTTTTGCAACTCCGAACCTCTGAAGTGAGTCAAGATTTCTTGCCAGTCCGGTGGGTTCTGTTGTTGTTAATACGCGTCAGTTTAGTTAAGTTTCTTTACCAAAGAGGAGAGAGAGAGAGAGAGAGAGAAGCAAGAACAAGCAAAACGGAAAAGATAGAAGCAAGAGAGCAAGAAAAAATGAGAAAATGGAGGAGGGAAACTAACGTCATAGCGTCCAAGGTTGGGCTTGAGCTTGCCAGCAAGGATCTTGAGGGCAGTGGACTTGCCAATACCGTTTGTGCCGACCAATCCGAGCACTTGGCCAGGGCGAGGGGTGGGCAGCCTGTGAAGCTTGAAGGCGTTGTTGCCGTAGCGGTGCGTAGTGTCCTTGTCCAAGTTTTTGGGCAGGTTAATGATTTGAATGGCCTTGAACGGACATTTCTATACGTGCGTGAGTGCGCAGATGTGTTTGAGGGGAAGTTAGAACAGAGAGTGAGTGAGTGAGTGAGGGAGAGAGAGAGAGAGAGAGAGAGAGAGAGAGTCGACAACAGAAAAAGCAGAGAAGGGAGAAAAGGAGAGCGAGAAAATAACCTTCACGCAAATACCGCAACCAATGCAAAGCTCTTCAGAAATCCAAGCGATCTTAGAGGTGGGTGTGACCTCAATGCAGAGCTTGCCCATCTTAACGACAGGACAGGAGCGCTTGCATTCCTGCCTGCAGCGCTTGGGCTTGCAGCGATCACTGGAAACAATAGCAATACGGGTGAGCTTTTCGTCCTTCGACATGACGCTTTGTCCTTTCTTTTGTATAAATAAAAAGGAACCAAATTTTTTTTTGGAAAAAAAAAGCGAGAAGAGCTATTTAAATGATGCCAACAACGTCGTCCTGTGCTTCAGCAAAAGCGTGGCTTTTTCTTCGGCTGCCCCCCACACGCAAGACAAAAGAGAAGAGTTGTTGCTTTTCCTTCTTTTTCTTTTTTTTCTTCTTTTTGTTTTTCAATCGAAAACACATGGAGCTGTCGACAAGAAATCGGTTTTCCAACATTCTTCTCATTCTCATGCACGAGGGGCCTTTTATGACTTTTGAACGAAATTTCGTATCCGAAATGTTCTCGAAAATTCATCAATCAACCGGAGAAAAGAGCCGGAAGGAAGGCCGGAAAAACGACGAAGAAAAGGAAAGTGTGCCACCACGAAGAAAGAGCGACCTAACGAGTTCTATTGAATCCCCATTCAAAGTTTGTTTTGGCTTTGTAGCCACAACGCCAAAGTTTGTTTCTTGTGGCTTGTGATTCCCGGCTCACCTTCTTGATAAAACACGAAGCAAAAAAAAAAAATCAAATAACAAATGGCGGATAAAGTATGGGATGTCATCGTGATTGGTGCTGGCGTTTCGGGCCTCAGCGCTGCGGTTTATCTTGACAAGGTTTGGTTTCTTTTGCTTTGTCCCTCTTTTGTTTTCTTTTTTTGATCACCAAAAAGGGTTTTTTTTTAAAAAAAACTCTTTCTTCAGTCAGGAGCGGATGTGCTGGTTCTTGAGGCCAGAGATCGTGTTGGCGGACGGACCTGTTCCACCGATGTAACCCTTGATTACGGCACCAAGAAGAAGACCATACACTGCGACGTCGGCGGCGCGTACATTGGCCCGACACAGGATCGTATTATGAGAATAGCCAAAGAATTTGGGGTGGAGACTTACCCTGTATTTGTTGAAGGTTTGTATTAAATGTGTGTGTGTGTTTTTTTTTTGCGTCTGTTCATTCTTTGTTCTTGTTCTTGTTCTTGTTCTTTCTGTTTCTTCTTGTTCTTCTTCTAATTTTCAGCTTGCGTTTCTTCTTGGTTGTGTTGGCAGGAACGTCGATTGTAAACTTGCAGGGCAAACAAACAGAGTTCCCTGAAGGTTTGTGTTTTGTGCAAGCGCCTTTCCTTTGTTGTGGGCAACATTTTTGTTAAAAGAGAGCCATTTTTTCAAACAGGCGAATATCCTGCGTTCCCATGGAACGCAGTGTTGGACATGAACAACCTCGAACATGAGATGGGTAGGCTAAGCGAGATGGTTTGTTTTAAAGAAAAGATGAGAGAGCGAAAAGAGGAGACGAGGAGAGATAGAAAAATGAGAGGAGAGAAGCGGGAGAGCAATGTGTCAATGATGGGATGTAGAGCTCACGTTGCATACATAGGTACCTCGCGATAAGCCTTGGCTCGCAGAACACGCTGCTGAGTGGGATAAGATATCTGTGAAGGATTGGCTTGACAGAACGAGCTGGACCAAGTAAAGCACCTGTTTCCTAGTCTTTGCGGAATGCATGCTTAATCAAGTGTTTTGTTTCTTGTTCTTTGTTTTGTTTAATAGCGAAGCTAAAGATACAATCGGCTCAGCCATTGCTTCCTTGTTCTGCTCTGAGACAAACGAGATTTCCTTCCTTTACTTTTTATGGTTTGTCAACTGTAATGATGGCTGGAAAAGAATCATCGGTACGTCCAACCTTTCCCTCAGCCCTAGAGCAGTTTTTTTTCAACCATTGGTTTGGTTTTTCATTTTTACTCAAACGCGCCTCAGACACTATCAATGGAGCTCAAGAAAGTAAGTTTGTTACAGGCTCTCAGTCGATATCTATCGCAATGGCCAAACGTCTTGGTACTTATTTTGTCCTTGCTCTTGTTTTATTCGTACCATTTTCTTATTGATTCCATATTTTGTTTTAGGCGACCGCGTTGTTCTAAATAGCCCTGTGAGATGTGTGGAGTGGAGCGACAAGGGTGTCACTTTAACTGTTTATCCTTCATCTAAAGCAGGACCCACTTTGTATAGAGCACGGTTTGTGATTGTAGCACTCCCTCCTACCCTTTACAACACGTTAGGTACTGTCCCTATTCCTGTATTTCATCTGTTCCCTTTTCGTCTGCACTCTTCCTATGCTTCTCTGTCAGTGCCTCTCCTCTTCATTTGTTCCCTGAACATATTTGTGTACAGGCTTTGAGCCGGGTCTTCCAGTACTAAAAAGTCAAATGGCCCAACGCATGCCAATGGGCAGCATCATCAAAACCAACATGTACTACAAAAAACCTTTTTGGAGAGAAAAAGGTTATTCTGGGGTGATTATCAACGACCAGGGTCCAGTACTCTATGGTTATGATGACTGCAAACCTGTAAGCACATTCTCTCATCTCTCATCTCTCATCTCTCATCTCTCATCTCTCATCTCTCATCTCTCATCTCTCATCTCTCATCTCTCATCTCTCATCTCTCATCTCTCATCTCTCATCTCTCATCTCTCATCTCTCATCTCTCATCTCTCATCTCTCATCTCTCATCTCTCATCTCTCATCTCTCCTCTCCCTCTCCCTCTCCCTCTCTCCCTCTCCCTCTCCCTCTCCCTCTCCCTCTCCTCCCTCTCCCTCTCCCTCCCTCTCCCTCTCCCTCTCCCTCTCCCTCTCCCTCTCCCTCTCCCTCTCCCTCTCCCTCTCCCTCTCCCTCTCCCTCTCCCTCTCCCTCTCCCTCTCCCTTTGCAACCCAAAAGGATGGTTCTGCATATGCATTGATGGGTTTTGTGAACGCCAAGCATGGCCGCATCTGGGCTGACTGCTCTCCAGAAGAGAGAAAGAAAGCGGTACTACTTTGTGAATCTTTTCCCTCTGTTGAGATTCTTATCATGACTGTGCTTATTCCTTTTTCTCATTTTGAATCCGAAGATTTGCGAACAATATTACAGGCTGTTTGGCTGTGAGGAGGCTTTACATCCACTGACATACGTGGAAAAGAATTGGAGTGCTGAGCAATTTTCAGGCGGCTGTTACTTCAGTGCGTTTTACTTTGTCACACAGTGGTCTTCCTCTTGTTTTTTCACATTCTACTGATCACACTTTTGTTTTCTTGATGATCTTTGTTATCTAAAACAGGTGTGATGTCTCCCAACGTCATGACTCAATTGTACATTCTTTCTCTTTCATTTTTTTTTTTACAAAAAGAACACACGTGTCATCTTTCTCACTCCCCGCGATATCTTTGAACAGTGGTAAAGTGCTAAGAAAGAGAGTCGGACCAATCCACTTTGCAGGAACAGAGACAGCCACCCGCTGGATGGGGTACAGTTTCTTTTCTTGTTTTTCTTGCTCTTGCTTTTTTTTGGCTCTGTTCTTTATTGTGATGACACAGATACATGGACGGTGCAGCCCAAGCTGGAGAGAGAGAAGCTCACAAGATCTTGAAGAAGCTGAGGGGCCTAGGTGTCAGAGTACAGCTTGTCAGCGAGGAGTTCTTGGAAATAGAACCAGCAGAGCAGCCAGCGCGTCCGAACGGTTTGTTGATTCATTCCGTCCTCTCTCTTCCTTTGCTTTCTGCGCCTGCTAACCTTTTGCATTTCTTCTTTCTCTACTAGTGCCAGCGATTTTGGAAAAGATCAGAAGAAATGACAAGGACAAGAAGAAGAGAGCCAAGTTGTAAAGATGGTGCTCGTTCTTGGTGTAAGAAGTGGTCATGTATAATCGCAAGTCAATGAAGTTTGTCTTGTCAATTTCTCCTCCCCCAAGGTCGTTATGGTGGCTTTTATCGCTCTTCTTCGCTGTCGACAGAAACTACGCAGGAAGCACAAAAGGAAAGTGTCGCTTAGCGTCGAAAACGAAAGGAGGAGGCCTGCTGCGCTGTGTTCTTGCTGACCTCCAGCTAAACTCCAACATCACGCACCCGAGAAAATGGAACGACGGTCCTTTTGTGCCAAACAACAAGCCATGAGGCGCGGAGGAAAGGCTTTTGCGGCTTCCTGGTGGGTGGTATTGGCTCTTGTACTATTCGGAACACTGGTTTCAGGGCAGGACTGTGTATGCACACGAGAAGAAGTTCAGACGATCGCAACAACGCTTGGCAACGGAGGAGCCCTTGGTGATGTGAACGGAGACGAATGGGTTGGTAACTACACATACCTTTCGCTCGGGGCGAACACTAATCACTCGTCCCCTGTAGCTCGATCTCTACATTACGATTGAGGATGAGGAGGCAAGCGACGTACTCCTCATCAACAACGGAGACGGAACTTTCACGCAGAGCAATCAAACCTTTGGCACAGATTATGCTAGCTTCGCGGTCGCGATGGGCGACCTCAACAACGATACTTTCTTGGACATTTTTGTAACGACCACCTCTAGCGAGCCCAACGCTGTTTGGTTGAATAACGGGGACGGCACTTTCGCGTTGAGCCAAGAGTTGGGCCGCGACTCGAGCTCTGGCGTTGTTCTTGTGGATCTAAACGGAGATGGCGCGCTAGATGCTTTTGTAACTAACATCGCTCCAGTAGGTAACAAAGTGTTCCTGAACACCAACAACGGGACTGGTCTTTTGGTGGACAGCGGACAGACTCTTGGTGATCGTAACAGTTTCGCGGTGGCTATCGCTGATTTGAATAATGACACGACGCCAGATGCTTTTGTGTGCAACTTCAATGACCAACCTGATGAGGTAAGACGGATGCACTGAAAGTGAAGCAAAACTGAAAGAGAATGAAAAAGAAAGGATGAAACAGAGGGAGAGAGAATTAGAACAGACAAACTTGATAGTTACTGTCTGTCGTCGCAGGTCTTCTTTAACGATGGCAATGGAGTATTCACAAACAGCGGACAAGATTTAGGAAACCAGGATAGTCAAGGCGTAGCATTAGGAGATCTGGTAGGTGTTTGTCTTGAGTTTTTTGCTGCTTATTTCCTGTTTGGCTCCACTCACTTGCTGCTCACTTCATGTAAATAAAGGATGGAGATGGAGACGTGGATGCATTCGTGGCAAACTGGGATGGACAAAGCAACCAGGTGTGGTTCAACCGTGGGAATGGAACCTTTACACTTGGGTCACAAACTCTTGGCAATGGAGACAGCGCAGGCATTGTGCTGGGCGATCTTGGTGTGTTTGTGTCAATACTGTCTTTTTGTGTTTCTTGCTTACTTTCTCCAGACGTATTCTCTCTCTCGCTCATTCTTTTTTCTTTGTGAAGGAGTTCTAATGATGTTCTCAATTTAGACTTGGATGGCGATTTGGACGCCTACGTTGCTAACTTTGGGGCTCTGAATGAGGTGTGGATGAACGATGGAACAGGCGTTTTCACTCGCAATCTGAACAGCGCAGGCTCAGACAGCAACGGGGTTGTATTGGGTGACATCGACAGAGATGGTACGTTGGATCCTCTCACCATCGGATCCGAGGTTACCATCATCTATCGCAACCATTGCACCGGCGACTGTCCATTGAGGGGGCCTATTGCAGGAGATGGTGAGGATGGGGGTGCAGATGGTGCACAAACCGACGACGATGACTCCAATGATGGCGAACTGGCGATCATCCTCGGCATCATCTTTGGTGTAATTGGCTTCTTCTCTCTGTGCTTAGTTGCAGTCATCATTGGCTATTTGATGATGCAGAAAGGCGAAGAACAGTAGAAATACAAAACATTCATTGTTTGTGTACTTTGAATTGGCTCTCATAAAGAAAAGTAAAAGGAGGATAAGAGAGAGAGAAAGAGCGAGAGAGAGAGAGAGAGAGAGAGAGAGGGAAGAAACAATGTAATACAACAACTGGACTTAGTACTCCTTCTCCCTGCTATTCCCAGAGGTCACCCCATGGCCGCCTATTATCACCAGAAAGCTAATGAGAGAACTGGAGTGATATTCAGAAGTTACATAGAGCCTACTAATCTGGGCAGAAGAAAACGGTTAGGGGTCTATGCTCAGGTTCTTAGGGGTCTACCAGGCTTCTAGAGGGTGGCTGAAGGCCACCTGCCGAAGGCGGCGAAGCCGCCTGAGACAGAGAACCTGAGAAAGCGGCCGAAGGCCACAAAAGTGCAATTTCCGGTGGAATCATGAGACAAATGTTGCTTTTGCACTTTTTCTGTTGAAAATGTGGGTCTACCAGGCTTCTGGAGGGTGGCTGAAGGCCACCTGCCGAAGGCAGCGAAGCCACCTGAGGCAAAGAACATGAGGAAGCAGCCAAAGGCTGCAAAAGTGCAATTTCTGGTGGAATCATGAGACAAATGTTGCTTTCCCGCTTTTTCTGTTGAAAATGTGGGTCTTCCAGGCTTCTAGAGGGTGGCTGAAGGCCACCTGCCAAAGGCAGCAAAGCCCCCTGAGGCAGAGAACATGAGGAAGTGGCAGAAGGCTGAGAAAGTGTGATTTACGGTGGAATAGATTTATTTGCTTTTCTGGCGTTGCTAAAGAGGCCCAAGTATACCTGGTAAAAGGCAGCAAAGCCACTGCAGCCAGTAATATCTGGAAGTTGACAAAAACAGACCAAGTCTAAATAATTTGTTTTATACAGCAACAGCAGCAGCAGTAGCACAATTGGTGAGATAGTTGACAAATTATGCAAAATGGAGCATTTTGAATAAACCACAACCAAGTGGACCTTTTACACACCTCACAACAGTTGGTGTAGTTCTCAACCAACCAACGAACCAACCAACCAACCAACCAACCAACCAACCAACCAACCAACCAACCAACCAACCAACCAACCAACCAACCACCAACCAACCAACCAACCAACCAACCAACCAACCAACCAACCAACCAACCAACCAACCAACCAACCAACCAACCAATGGACCTACAGGAAGGTAAGCATCGGTGAGAGCTCAATACACAGGAAAAAGAGAGAGAAAGGACAAGATGAGTGACTTTCATGACGACATGAGAGCCATAACGACCTCACAGGAGAAACACACAAGCGGGCTCAGAACCTGCTTACTTCTCACCTCATTCTCTTGTTTCTTTTTTTCGGATCACCAACTAACCAACTAACCAACCAATCAACCAGCTTATGCACTCTCAGAACTATCACTCTTGCTTCAGCTCTTTTGTTTGCCAATCATTGCGCACCAGAGGTGATGCAACAGCATCAAGCCTCGGTGCAAGCAGGTTCAAAAGAATGTTGTCCTTCATCCCAGCCAGACCTACTCCCTTGGTTTCATCTCTTTGCTGAAGCATCAGCATCAAGCTTTTCTGCCCAAGGAAGCAAGTCCACACAGCTGTTGCATCATGCATGCAGACCTACTCCCTGGGTTTTATCTCTTGGCTGAAGCATCAGCAGCCAGCTTTTCCATCCAAGGAAGCAAGTCCACACAGCTATTGCGTGATGCATGAGACCTACTCCCTTTGGTTTCATCTCTTTGCTGAAGTATCAGCATTGAGCTTTTCTGCCCAAGGAAGCAAGTCCGCACAGCTGTTGCATTACGCATGCAGACCTACTCCCTGGGTTTCATCTCTTTGCTGAAGCATCAGCATTGAGCTTTTCTGCCCAAGGAAGCAAGTCCGCACAGCTGTTGCGTCATGCACACAGGCTTACTTCCTTTGGTTTCATCTCTTTGCTGAAGCGTCAGCAGCGAGCTTTTCTACCCAAGGAAGCAAGTCCACACAGCTGTTGTGTCACGCATGTAGACCTACTCCCTTGGGTTTCATCTCTTTGCTGAAGCATCAGCAGCGAGCTTTTCTGCTCAAGGAAGCAAGTCTGCATAGCTGTTGCACAAGAAGAAAGCAAACAAGTTCGTTCTCACTACTTTTGTTTGCCTGTGCTGTGCTGTGTCATTCTCACTACTGCAGCGAACAGCAAAACTAGTTGCTTCTTTCCAGTCCAAAAAAAAAATAAAAAAAAAACCAAACAGTAACAAAGACCAAAAAACAACAACTAGGAAAAAAAGCCATCCAATGAGAGGACAGATTTAATAGGGTTAGGGTTAGGGGCGGGTACTCAGAACCTACAGCATTCAACTCCCCATGGTCCATTCTATAAAACTCTAAAGGGTTAGGGTTAGGGGCGGGTACTCAGAACCTACAGCATTCAACTCCCCATGGTCCATTCTATAAAACTAGGTTAGGGTTAGGGGCGGGTACTCAGAACCTACGGCATTCAACTCCCCATGGTCCATTCTATAAAACTCTAAAGGGTTAGGGTTAGGGGTTAGGGTTAGGGTTAGGTTAGGGTTAGGGTTAGGTTAGGGTTAGGGTTAGGGTTAGGGTTAGGGTTAGGGTTAGGGTTAGGGTTAGGGTTAGGTTAGGTTAGGGTTAGGTTAGGTTAGGGTTAGGGTTAGGTTAGGGTTAGGTTAGGTTAGGGTTAGGTTAGGTTAGGGTTAGTAACGCTATTTTTGTCCGCACCTTATGCAAACCAACTTGTTGTAGGAATTTCCTCATATTATACTTTGTTATATCGTGCTGTTGTTCTCTTCTCGCTGTTGGTTGCAACTGCGGACGTTTGCATTGTATCAAGAGCTTTCTTTTTAACCACTTCTTTGCGGCCAGCATCGAAAAAGGTGGGGGTGTCTTTTGTTTCTCCAACGCATAAGTCTGTATATTTTCTTTTAAGTTTATAATAATATGCCTTTTTTTTTTGAGCACAGATTTTACAGTTGTTTTATTTTATCATAACCTGGAATTTATTAAAATTGCGTATTTTATTTTTTTTTTTTTAGCGCTTTCTGTGATTCTGTTTTTCGCTTCATTTTTTATTATTTTCCAGCAAGAAGATATTGAAAAAATTTCGGCATATTAATGCGGTTTTCAGCCATTTGAAGATACACGAGTTAAGTTTGATGTTCGCTATTATTTGGTCGGCATTTTATTTCTCATTTTTGATCTTGAAATCATGTTCCTGTTTCCATGGTCCGTTGCATTTCTGGAAATGGGTTTATTTAGTTATTTCGTGATTTTTGTATTTATTGGTCTGCTGTTGGTCGCATTTTTCTACGAGTGGTTTAAAGGCGCTCTTTTATGGGAATAGAGAATGGAACCACGTTTACAGCTGCTTGTGCAATTATTATTAAAAAGTGTTCCAAAATTTGTTAATTTGGTTACAACTAAAAGAACAGATCCTTCTGGTGTTTGGATTGATACTTCGCCAGAGTCTTTTGTCCCCTTGGTTTTGTTTTTACGTAAACACGCTATTACTGGTATTGACCAGCTAATTGATCTTTGTTCGGTTGATTTTATAGGTCATCGAAAACGTTTCGGTCTTTTTTATATTTTTTCCAGTACGAAATTTAAATACCGTATTTATGTCCGTAGTTTTCTGTGTGAAAGTTCGTCGTTTTCTTCATTGTCGTTTCTTTTCAAAAACTCTTTGTGGTTGGAACGGGAGGTATGGGATATGTTTGGTATTTTTTTTCACGGTCATCCTGATTTGAGACGTATTTTAACCGATTACGGTTTTGATGGTTATCCTCTAAGGAAAAATTTTCCATTGACTGGTTATATTGAATTACGTTATGATGATGAGCGAATGCATATTGTATATGAGCCGATTGAGTTGGCCCAAAATTTTCGATATTTTAACTTTTTAAGTCCATGGGAATCCGTAAAAAATTAATAATGCACGTGTCTGAGTGAAAAAAAATCCAGTATTTTTCGATGAATTTTGGGCCGCAACATCCTGCTGCTCATGGTGTCTTACGTCTCGTTCTTGAGTTGGATGGTGAGTTAGTTAAAAGAGCAGATCCTCATATAGGTCTTTTGCATCGCGGGACTGAAAAATTAATTGAGTATAAGAGTTATATCCAGGCGCTTCCCTATTTTGATAGATTAGATTATGTTTCGATGATGGCGCAGGAATACGCTTACTCTTTAGCTGTGGAGCAGTTGCTTAATATACAGGTACCGCTTCGGGCACAATATATACGTGTTATGTTCAGCGAGCTTACTCGTCTTCTGAATCATTTACTTGCGTTAACGACACATGCTTTAGATGTTGGTGCACTTACTCCATTTTTATGGGGGTTTGAAGAACGTGAAAAATTAATGGAATTTTATGAAAGAGTTTCAGGAGCGCGAATGCATGCGTTTTATGTTCGTCCAGGTGGTGTTTCTTATGATTTGCCTTTAGGTTTGCTGCAAGATATTTATAATTTTATTACGAAATTTAGTTATCGTCTTGATGAAATTGAAGAATTATTAACCAATAATAGGATTTGAAAACAACGCCTTGTAGGTGTTGGGGTGGTTTCGAAGGCAGATGCCCTAAATTGAGGATTTACTGGTGTTATGTTACGTGGTTCAGGGGGGGCTTGGGATTTGCGAAAACAAAATACCTATGATATTTATAAAGACCTTGAATTTAATGTGCCCGTGGGTGTGAAAGGGGATTGTTATACCCGCTATTTGTTGCGTGTTTTCGAAATGCGCGAAAGTTTGTCGGTTATTCATCAATGTTTGAATTCGATGCCTCAGGGGCTATATAAACTTGCTGACAATAAACTTGTTCCCCCTTTTCGTTCGTTTATGAAATTTTCTATGGAATCTTTAATCCATCATTTTAAATATTATAGTGAATCGTTTAGTGTACCTGAAAATGCAGGGTATGTGTCTGTGGAAGCCCCAAAGGGCGAATTTGGTGTTTTTCTTTATTCTGACGGTACTAATCGTCCGTATAGGTGCAAGATCCGTGCCCCAGGGTTTTTTCATGGGTTGGATTTTATGGCGCATAATCACATGGTAGCTGATGTTGTGACAATTATAGGTACTCAGGATATTGTTTTTGGTGAAGTCGATCGTTAAATTTGTGAATAATCCCTTAGAACAGTTTCAGATAAATGTTATATTTAAGTGTTGTTGTGATAGTATTTTCAGTATTTTTGTAACAAATTTAACAGTTTTTTTTGGTTTGTTATGGTTTCTATTTTTTTCTTTTTTTTTCTTCCCGTTGTTGTTTTCGACGCGAGTCTCCAATTTTTACAATTTTCTTTATATTTTTTATTTTTTCGTATTGAATTTGTTTAATAATCAACTAAATAATTTACGAGCAAAAAAATTTTTTTTCTATTTCTTTATTTGTTTTATTTTTGTTCTTTTTTCTAACTTTTTGGGTATTTTTCCTTATAGTTTTACTATTACGAGCCATTTTATACAGACTTTTGGGGTTAGTTTTTCAACCTTTTTGGGTATCTTTTTATTGGGATTTGTTAATTTTGAGTTAAAATTTTTGCAATTGTTCGTTCCTCAAAATGTTCCTAAGGCCCTTGTTCCTTTTCTTGTTGTTTTAGAAATTATTTCGTACTTAATTAGGCCGTTTAGTTTATCTCTTCGGCTTTTTGCTAATATGATGGCAGGACATATTTCAATGCATATTTTACTCTCTTTTAATTTTTTTATGTTTAAAAATAAGTTTTTTTTTTTATTTTTGGTTTCGTTTACGATTCTATTTTTAATTTTTGTTCTAGAATTTAGCATAGTCTTCATCCAAGCATACGTCTTTTTGACTTTGTTGTTAATTTATTTGAACGATTCCTTTAACCTGCACTAAGTGCGGTTCCTCCTCAATAATTCCCTGTTGCTTTTTGTTTATAACACATTGTTACTTTATCCGGTTTATTTGAACATTAGTTATTGGTGGAATTATGGAGTTTTGGCGGGACTGTGCTTGGTTATCCAGATCGTGACCGGCATTTTTTTAGCTATGTATTATGTTCCTTTTTCTGATAACGCATTCTACAGTGTTGAGCATATTATGCGTGATATTAATTGGGGATGGCTATTACGTTATTGTCATGCAAATGGTGCCTCGTTTTTTTTTTTAGTTGTTTATATTCATATTTTTAGAAATATCTATTATCAGTCGTATTTAAAACCACGTGAATTACTTTGGTTATTAGGTGTTATTATTTTATTGTTAATGATTATTACTGCGTTTGTAGGGTATGTTCTTCCGTGAGGTCAAATGAGTTTTCGAGCGGCAACTGTTATTACAAGTTTGTTTTCTGCTATTCCCGTTATAGGGAATGATATATTAATTCTTTTGTGGGGCGCTTATTCGGTGAGTTATGTGATGCTTAATCGTTTTTTTAGTTTTCATTATTTGTTGCCGTTTATAATTTTATTATTCGTGGTGTTGCACGTTGTTGTTTTACATGATCGTGGCTCTTCCAACCCTGTCGGTTTGTATTTATCGAAGGACAAAATTCCTTTTAGTCCGTATTTTATTGTTAAAGATTTTTTTGGTTTTTATGTATTTTTAATTATTTTTTTTATTTTTGTTTTTTTCTATCCAAATTATCTGGGTCATCCGGATAATTATATTTTAGCTAATCCTTTGGTAACGCCGTCGCATATCGTTCCTGAATGGTATTTTTTATTTTTTTATGCTATATTACGTTCCATCCCAAACAAGTTGCAAGGTATTTTAGTATTGGCTTTTGCTTTGTCGGTTCTTGCAGCTTTACCTTTTATTATTAATTTCGTATTAAAGTGTAATATGTTCCGCAATCTTAACAAGGTGTTTTATTGGTATTTTATAGTTTTTTCGATTTTGTTAGGATGACTTGGTGGAACACCTATAGAATTTCCATTTTTTCAATTAAGCCAGTTTTTGACTCTCTTTTATTTTTTTTATTTTTTAGTGTTTGTTAATATTTTAGTTTCCTTAGATACAAAATTTGCTTTTAAAAAGGCGTAGTTGCAATGGTTTTGTTTATTGATTATTATTTTTTAAGTCTTTTGTTGTTGTATTTTTCATCTTTCTTGTTTTTCTTTTTAAACGAGAGAAATCCTTTTCTTATTCTAATTTTGTTAGAGTTTCAGTTAATTATGTTAGCTTTATTGTTTATTTACTTTTCTTACCTAAATCATAGCGTTTTAGGTTATATTTTTGCTTTGTTTATTATTGCTTTTGCGGGGGCAGAAGCTTCCGTGGGCATATCGCTCTTGGTTGTCTTCTATCGTATTCGGGGTCTTTTTTCCGTGTACTTTCCTTCTGCATTGGAACGTGTTCAATGAAAAAAAATTTCATAAATATGAAAAAAACTTATAAATTATAAAGTATAATGGCTGATTCTGTAATTTTTTATTATAGCTTTTGTTATTCCATTCGTCCAATTTTTGATTTGTCGTTTCCGCCTGTAGAATATTTTACTTATTTGTCTTATGGGCTTCCCGATGCCGATGCGTTGGAGGATTATTGTGACTATACAAGTCATTTTCTTTTTACTGACATGTTTTTTCTTTACGAATCCGGGCTGCTGGGTTGGTCGTATCCGGTATACTTTGTCGATTCACTTTCTTCTTCATTAGTCCCCGTGTCTGATATTAAGCTTATCGCGTTGTTTTTGTATAATTATCTTTTCGTTCACCTTGTAGTTTTGGGTTTTTTATTTTTTCTTGTTATTGTGGGTGTCATTTCCTTATTAGTTAATCGTAATTTGTACGTAAAACGACAAGAAATTTTTGAGCAGCAGCTTAATTATTTACATCATCACGTAGTCCAATGTATTTAATTTCTATTTTTGGATGTTTGTTTAATATTTTTTTTTTAGTTCTTTTTGGACGACTTTTGCCAAAAAATATTTTGTTTCGTTTTGTACTTTTATCGTTGTTTTTATCTCTTTCTTCTTCATTTTTGATTTTTTATGAAGTCATTATATTAAAAACAGTTTGTATTGTTCCTTTAGGTACGTGAATTCAGGCTTCATTTTTTAAGGTTACGTGATCTTTATTATTTGACAGCGTGAGTGTAACTTTATTGTGTATTGTGTTGTTTATTTCTTTTCTCGTACATCTTTATTCCTTGGAATATATGTCGGGGGACCCTCATATCATCCGTTTTATTTTTAGTTTGTCATTATTTACGTTTTTTATGTTGGTCATGGCTACAGCTAATAACGGACTTCAGCTTTTTTTGGGTTGAGAAGGTGTTGGCCTCGCTTCTTATTTGTTGATAAATTTTTGGTACAGTCGTTCAGAAGCCAATAAGTCTGCCATTAAGGCCATTGTGGTAAATCGTATTGGTGATTTTGGTTTGTATTTTGGCATTCTCCTTATGCTTTTCGTATTTAAAAGTACAAACTTTGGTACTATTTTTGCTACTTGTCATTTATATGAATCAACTTATTTCAATATATTCGGGTATGAAATAGGCGTTCTTCCTCTTATTGCTTCGTGTATTTTTCTTGGTACTATGGGGAAGTCTGCACAATTAGGATTACATATGTGGTTACCAGATGCAATGGAAGGGCCGACGCCTGTTTCTGCTTTGTTGCATGCTGCTACTATGGTGACTGCGGGGGTATTTGTTTTAATTCGTTTTTCAATCTTGTTTGAGCATGCGCCGTTTGTTTTATTTTTTGTCACACTTGTTGGATCTGCTACGACTCTTTTCGCTGGTATTTCGGCGATAATGCAAACAGATGTGAAAAAAATTATTGCATATTCCACTTGTAGTCATTTGGGTATTATGCTGCTAATCTGTGGTTTTTCTCAGTACAATGCTGCGCTTTTTCATTTGCTTAACCATGCTTTTTTTAAAGCGCTTTTGTTTTTGGGAGCTGGTTCCATTATTCATGCGGTGGCTGACGAACAAGATTCACGTAAAATGGGTGGCTTGGTAGCTCTTATGCCTTTAACCTATATGTCTTTTTTTGTCGGTTCGTTATCGTTGGTCGGATTTCCGTTTTTATCAGGGTATTTTTCTAAAGATTTAATATGGGAGATTATTTTTAGCAATTATTATAGTTTTGTGTTTCTCGATTCGGTTGATATTTGGTTTGCGGGCAACGGTGCTTTCGTCTTTTTTTATTATAAATACATGTTTTTTGTTTTCAACATCATACTTGTGTTAAGTGTTTTTTATTCTTTTCGGCTACTATTTATTGTCTTTCCATTTACGTATAACGGGTTCAAATCAAATCTTTTAAATGTACATGAGCCTTCTTTGTTTATGTTTCTTCCTTTGGTAGTTCTTTCTTTTTTGAGTATTTTTGCTGGTTATTTTTTCAAAGACATGTACGTCGGTTTAGGTTTGACGAATTGGCAGTCGAGTTTACCGTCTCCGGTAATATCGAATGCAGCTTTTCGCGAATTACTTTTTGCCTCTGGAATAGCTAGTTGGCCTACCTTCTGTTTAAAATTGTTTACATTTTTTTTATCTTTGTTTTTTATCTTTATTCTTTATGTATTTTATTCGAATACTTTGCAGTCTGGGAGTTTATTGTGTTCTTATTATAGGGTTATTTGTTGGTATGCAAATAAGTTGTTTTTAAGTCCTGTGTTTTTTATTTATTATTGTTTATGTTGCCTATACAACCGTTTTTTTAAAAATGATTGAGTTTCGTGCTCTATGTTTGTAGTTTTTTGTATTTTTTTATCGAGTTTGGGTATAGCGTGTTTCTTTCCTTCAGTGTTTATAGGTTTTTTAGCTTGTTTTGTTATATATACATTGCTTTTTGCGCTTCCTGGCGTGGTTGGTACGGCAGATTTGCTTGCATTCTTTTTGGTTTTAGGTAATCAAAAACGTTTTTATAAGTTCGTGTCTTCGGTTTTATCAGAAGATCATGCTCTCTATCGTTGGTTGTCTAAAATTGTTTTATTTGTTTCACATCATATTACCTTTAAGTCGATTGACCGGGGGTTTATTGAATTTTTTGGTCCTTTTGGTATTGTTAATACTCTCCGTGCGTGATCGAAAAAGGTAGGTTTGGGCTTCAGCACTCATTTTTTTTCCTATGTTTTTGTTACCTTATTTGTAGCATCATTAGTTGTTTTGTACTTGGTCGTGTTTGCTACTTTTGATGATATACTTCTGCTTCTTTTTGTTTTTTTTCTGTTTTGTTTTTTGGTTGATACCAAGGCTGGCGATTAGCTAATCTTTGGGTGTTGTTTTGTCCCATAGTTAAATGGTATAATTACTCGCTCATAACGAGGAGTTATTGGTTCAATTCCAATTGGGACTATGTGGATGCATAGTTTAATGGTAGAACGTATGTTTTGCATACATAAGATATCAGTTCGATTCTGATTGTGTCCAGTTAATCTTTACGTCTGGCGGAATAGGTAGACGCGGTGGGCTCAAAACTCATTTCCTTTGGAGTATCGGTTCAATTCCGATGACGGCTAGTTTGTAGATTTCGTTTTTTTTCAAAAAATTTTTTTAATTTTTTCGTGTTTTTTTTTTAAATGACGCATTGATATAATGGTCGGGTGATCAGACTGTAGTCGAAGCACTATTATTTCGCGTTTGATTTTATTCACAAGCTTAAAGTATTTTCTACGCTTGTTTATACAGACACCGTGGAATGTACACTGTTTTAGTTCGTCTTGTTTGCAAAGCATATATTTGAGTGTATAGTAATGTCCAAGCATTAGTTAGTTTTTAGAAAGTTGTATTTATTGAATAATAATTTTTCGATTCTGTTAGTTAGCATTACGCCTTTTGGTAGCCAAAAAAGTAATTTATTTATATGGATAATTGTTTTTTTCGTTTTCACGTTGTATGTGCCAAATATTTCTTTGGTTTTACCACTTTGTGGCTTTTTTTGTTTATCTAGCATCACTATTCGGTATTCATTTTTTTTTTCTAATTTTTGTAATTTCGCGACAAATTTCATTTTGGTTTTCTGGGTGATTTGTAGTTTTATCGGCGACCTCGTTGTGTTGTTGTGTTATTTTGTAACGAAGTTTTTTTAAAATCTGCAAAGATGGTGGGTTCGGGACTTGCCACGAGCGGCCTAATTGGCGCTGGTGTGGGAGTCGGTGTTGTTTTTGGTAGCCTTTTGTTGTCGTTTGTACGCAATTCGAAACTACAAAAGGAATTGTTTGGTTATGCTATTCCAGGGTTTGCGCTAACAGAAGCTATTGGTTTGTTAGCTATTATGATGGCTTTTCCTATTCCATTTATTTAGTAGATATACTGATCGGTATGTTGAAGTATTCTGAGTTTCTTTATATACCGAACACTTCTTGAACTTTTTATTTATTCAATGTTGAAATCAGGTAAGTTGAATAAAGTTTTATCTCCTCAAAAACAATCGAAGTTCAGTGAACTATTTACCGGTGTCGTTAGTACTGTGATTGATGGTGTTATTACCGTAAACGGTTTAAAGCGCGCCAAAGTCGGCGAGCTGTTATTCTTTTATAATAAAGATACTAAGTCCATGCTAAAGGGTATGGCCTTGAATCTAAACCAAAAAAATATTGGTGCTGTTTTATTCGGTTCTGATCGTAGCGTTAAACCTGGCGATAAGGTGATGGGATCCGCTTCGATCCTTAAAATCGGTGTAGGTCCCCATTTATTTGGCCGTGTTATTAACTCCTTAGGAGAATTTATTGATGTTAGTGAAACTATAAAGCTACCTGAAGAAGAATTTCTTTTTAAGCCTGTTGAAATTAAAGCGCCTGGTATCGTTTCGCGTAAATCGGTGCATGAGCCTATGATAACAGGAATTAAGGCCGTTGATAGTCTAATCCCAATAGGCCGTGGTCAGCGTGAATTGGTGATTGGTGACCGACAAACGGGTAAAACTGCTATTTGTATTGATGCTATACTAAACCAAAAATATGAAAATGATACAAAACGCTTTGAAAATTTTTTATATTGCATTTATGTTGCTATTGGGCAAAAGCGTTCGTCGGTTTCCCAGCTTGTTGATTTATTAACAAAATCTAACGCGCTATACTATACTGTTATTGTGGCAGCTACTGCTTCTGATGCGGCGCCGTTACAATTTTTAGCTCCTTATGCTGGTTGTGCGGTTGGTGAATATTTCCGCGATTATAAAGAACATGCATTGATTATTTTTGATGATTTAAGTAAGCAAGCAGTGGCTTACCGCCAAATGTCGTTGTTATTACGCCGACCTCCTGGCCGTGAAGCATATCCAGGAGATGTGTTTTATTTGCATTCGCGTTTGTTAGAACGTTCAGCAAAATTGCTTTCTGGTGGTTCTTTAACCGCTTTACCTATTGTGGAAACGCAGGCTGGTGATGTTTCTGCTTATATTCCAACAAATGTAATTTCGATTACGGATGGTCAAATTTTCCTGGAAACTAATTTGTTTTATAATGGTATTAAACCTGCTATTAATATTGGTTTATCTGTTAGCCGTGTTGGTTCCGCTGCCCAGTTGCTTTGTATGAAGAAAATTGCTGGTTCGTTAAAATTGGAGTTAGCACAGTATCGTGAAATTTTAGGATTTTCTCAATTTAGTTCTGATTTGGATGATGCAACTAAGGCGTTGTTATTTAAAGGACAAATGTTGACTCAGTTGTTAACCCAAAACCGATATAATCCTTTTAGTATTGAAATGCAGTCGTTAGTTCTTTTTTCCGGCATGTCTGGCTATTTGTTTGATATTATTTTAGACAAAATTAAATCTTTTGAAAAAGCCCTTGTTTTCTTTAGTGTTACATCACCTATCTTTTCTGTTCATCTAAGTTTGTTAACCCTTACTGATTATTATAAATCATATGGAAATACGTTTCTACATTTTTGGTTAAAGTTTTTTAAAAAAATAACCAAATTTTAGAACTTTTTCAGAAAATATGTCATTTGGTATAGAGTATATTTGGTTTTTTTTCCAAAGAGGACTTGTAAAATTTACTACAAGTCCTCTTTGTTTACATGATAAACATTCGTTTTTATAATGTTAGTTTGTGATTTAACAGTAAAAAGAACGTTTGTTAAAAAAATTTTGGTTCTTGTTCCTTTGGGCGCTGAGAATATATCTTCGCTTTTATCTCCTGTTTTGGGACAGTATGGTATTAGTGTTTCTGATTTTATGACTCAACTATTCCCGTATTATCAATTTTTAAATAAAGATTTTGGTTTTGCGTGTTTTCGTCGATATTTTCTCAAATAATACCTTTTCCTTTACGGTTGCCCCTTTAGCTGCCGCCGCTTTTTTGAAAGCGCATCGAAACCAGTTTGTTTCGAATACTCTTCTGTTGTATCGTATTTTAGTATTATACAGTTTTGCTTCTCGTAGCATGTTTGTTCAAAAGTTAACTTATCAAAATATAAGGGGTTACCTTACTTCGTTTAACTAATGTATTATTTAGCGCAGTTTTCGTCTCCCGTTAATCCTAAGTCTTTACCTGCCCGTTTTTTTTTGCCTGCATCTTCATTTTGTTTTTCCCTTTATTTTGTAATGCCTGCGCATAAATTAAAAAATACTTCACTTTTGGTACATTTATTACGTAAATTTAATTTGTCTATTGTTAAACTTCATTCGTTTGAAGGTTTGTTTTGGATAAGTAAAACGTCGTTGTTTTGTGCTTCTTCTTCTAGTTGAACAGTCATCGCTAACTGTCTTTCTAGTATCGCGTTTACGCAAGGCAACCGTATGTTGGTTCCTTTTGTTCAAGTTCGGTCTAATTTTTGTACATTAAGCTTTGTCCAGTCGTGTTTATTACCGCGGTCTTCGTCATATTCAATGTTGTTAACTGTGCTTACTTTGTCACGTTCTTTTTTTATTAGAGTAAATAATGCCTACGTTTCACCAGTTATTAAGATATTGGCGCAGAAAAAAAGTTCCGACTAATAATACAGCAGCACTTCAAGGTAATCCTCAACTTAAGGGGACTTGTGTTAAGCTGCGTATTGTAAAACCAAAAAAACCTAATTCGGCGCAACGTAAAATCGCGAAAGTTCGTTTATCAACAAAGCGTCAAGTTTTGGCGTATATTCCGGGCCAGGGTCATAATTTGCAAGAGTATTCGTCCGTAATGGTTTGTGGAGGACGAGCTAATGATCTTCCTGGGGTGCGGTTTAGCCTTATGCGTGGAAAATATGACTTTAGTTGACGAGAAAATATTACACGAACAAAAAAGCGTTCAAAATATGGAGCGCCTTTATCTAAGCGTTCGGATTCTTAATGCGGTCTGTTTTTTTAGTTAACGGCTTTATCCACCATAATTTGCAAAAGGGTTTTGGTTTGCGTGCTTTTAATCTTTTGTTACATGTTTTTAGCCTATTAAAACGTTATTTCAGAATTTCTCCGCTTCGTTTGGTGTTTTCAATTTTGGAAACTAACCGTCCGCGCGTCTCTTTCCGTATTTCACGTTTTCGACCTCGTATTTCTTATGCCCCTTATGTACTCTATGCGGTCAATTCGTTTAAGCACTGTTTTCGTTGGATTTTTAAGGCGAGCAGGGAACGCCAAGGCTTGACTAAACGTTTGCAGTTATTCACGGAGTTGTCTGCTTGTTTTTTTGGAAAAAGCAAAGTAGTTTCTTTGCGAACAGAGACGCACTTATTAGCTAATAAGTATATTCGAAATCTATGGCGTCGGAGTAGCCGTACGCGAACAAGGCGTTTACGTCTAAAAGATTTGGATTTTTCAACACTTAAACTAAGTAAACGCATGAAGCTTTTTTTAATTGCTGTTCGAAAATTGTGTGAAAAAAGTAAACGGGTCGGCAGGCTCCGTCGTATTGTTCATTCAAAACGTAGGCAAAAACGTTTGGTTATTCGTAAGGTTTTTCGCCGCAAGTGTGTTCCTACGCCAGTAAAAAAACAAGGGCGTCGTTTTCGTAGATTGAATTTACGTATTGCGGCAGCGTTAACTCGCGGGTTTTTGCGTTCGCATTCTTTTTCTTCGAAGGGATTGTCGCCGTTTTTGGTTAAAAATGAGCGAAGCTTTGGACTTATCCGTTGGTCTTTTCGGCGTCGTTTTTTTAGGAAATCCGTTGCCTATATTCGACCAAATCGCCGTGTGTTTGTTCGCAATTTTGCGAATTCTTCTTTTTATAAAAAAGGCTGGGCCGGCGATTGTAAAGCGGTCGTAAGTTCAGGTTTATATCACAATCTATTTGCTCGCCGTATGATTGCTCTTGCTGTATCGCGTTTAATCCGTATCGCGTGTAGTCCAAAACGTTATGACCGTTCTCGATATAAGCTGTACCGCCAATTTATTACACTTCGTTTGTGGTTTATGTTTAAACGACTTAATGTTATCTCTTTGGAAAAAAAAATCATTTAAAGCGCTCTCTTCTCGTTTGCACAAGTCTGGGGGGCGTAGCTCAAGCGGCCGTATCTCGGTGTATCATCGGGGTGGTGGTGCTCTTTCCGTTGCTCGTCACATTGATTATTTACGTTATGTTTATAACCTTGACGGAATCGTTCTTCGACTTGAATATGAGCCGGGTACGGGGCTGCTGATTGCTTTTGTTTGCTTTTCAAATGGCGTTGTTTGTTATATTCCTGCGCCATCATTCTTAACGGTTGGTATGAGTATTAGAAACAGTTGGTTCCTCTCTTCCGCCTCTTCTTATGGTTGTGCTGTTCCCCTTATCAATATTCCAGTAGGTTCGTTTGTGCATAATATTGAATTGTCTAAACTCAGCGGTGCGCAATTTTCGAGAGCGTTTGGTTCTTATGGTCGTGTAATGGCAAAAGAATCGGGTGGTGTAGTACTAAAATTAAAATCGGGCAATTTTGTGAAGTTTGGTCGTCATAACTTTGCTGTATTAGGAAGCTTGGCGCATAAATTTTTTCAAAAAAAAATTCATTACAAAGCTGGTTTTTTTAGATTAAAAGGGTGGCGTCCGGTGGTACGCGGCGTCGCTATGAATCCCGTAGATCATCCCCATGGGGGCGGTGAAGGAAAATCTGGTGCGGGACGCCCTTCTGTCAGTCGATGAGGTTGGCTTACTAAGAATGTCAAAAAAAAAAATTAAATTGTTATGTTATAACAAAAACCGTTTAGCTGGTAAGCTTTTGTTGCTTCCAGGCTTCGGTGGGTGTGGTTTTTTTATGTATAATGGGATTAAATATGAATTGTTTTATTTGCGCTCGAATTTCTTGTTTTTTTTTTCACTGTATAACTTTATTCTATCTAAAAAAATAGGGCCTATACATCGTAAAAAAGAGCTTGGCCGAAAACTGCCAAAAAAAAAATAAATGGGTCATGTTGTTAATCCTATAAGTCATCGTATTTATGCAACGTTCTTTCATGATAAAATTTGACATGTTCGTTATCCGTTTTTCTACTCTTTTGTTTATTTTAAGTTTGCATTGGCGCACACGTATGCTTCCCAGGTTTTAAACTTAAAACGTTTTCGTACGTTTTCTTTGGAGAGCGATGTTCGTTTAATGTTTCATTCTGGAACACTTAACGTTATGATCCTTTTTTATTCGTCTACCGTGGCTAATCTGCTTTTATCGCTCAAGGAAAAATTAGCTAGTTCTGATGTAAGGCCTGTTCGATTTTCGAAAAATAAAGTAGTGTCGTCGAGTCGCGATGGTCCAAAATTTCCTTCTAAATTTAATAAGGGTCCTAAGTCTGACTTTGTTTCGTTTTTTAGCCCGAAATCCTCATCTTCTTTTAGTTCAAAGTCGGGTGTGCCCTTTTCATTCTCATCGGCTAATCATGGCAAAAATGTATCTGGTTATGTGGAAAAACATCCACGCCCTTGATTAATGAGTACGTGAAAGAACTGAAAGC
>JAVKOQ010000557.1:0-27820 GCA_031835245.1 Balamuthia mandrillaris | reverse complement strand
GTCCAGTTGTTGATGGTCCTGCGTGCGAAGAAGAAGAGGAAGAGAGAATAGTTGCATCAGATTGTTGGGAGGTAGTGGGAGCAGAGGTGGTAGTTTGCTTTGCCGCCATCAAGAACTGTTCTTGAAGGCGACGCCGTTCTAATGCTTCTTGGTATATGTGAAGAAACTCTCGGAGATAGGAGTTCTGTATGTGAGCTGGTTGATTGCTGTGCTGCAGTAGCCTTTTCATGAACGTAAGGGAATCTTCTACATCCCCTAATAGGAATTGATATCGCCCTAGCTTGAAATGAAGGGTATCTTCGATTAGACTCCATCCGCGTTCCTCGTAGACGCCGTAAGCTGTGTTACAACATCTCACCGCATGTTTCAGCTGTTGTACTGCTGCAAAATGTTCTGCTGCAGTTACCAAATGGTATACAAACCGCCGAAAGCTGTCCCGTCATGCCGTCGTGTTTTGTTAAATTATTGGTTTAGAGAGATACAGAGAAAGAGAAACGACGAAAGAGTGTTACCCTGGCGGTTGCGTGTAGAGGTGGCAAAAGGCAGCCTGTTCTTCCAAAAGGGCAGTACATAGATAAGTATTGTTGCTGTTGTAGGAGGACACCTGCTGCTGAGCCCAAGAGAGAGCATAATGCAGGGCCACGCAGCACCGCTTAAGGGTAAGAGAGGCATCATAGAAGGCCTGCTTACTCTTCAAAGTTTCAACAAGAAAAAGAGCACAGCGAACCATGTAAGGTCCTGCAATGTTGCTACGCTGATAACCAAGGAATGCCTGCTCCAAATTGCTTTCAACTTGCCTGGCTGTGGTTGTGTGTTGCATCTGAATACACAATGCGGTCATTTCGAGGACACCAGCGTAACTGCGTTGCGCCAATGGGTCCTTCAAGGACTTGTACTCTATGCCCAATAGCTGTTTTTGGTGCAGTTTGGTAATGTTTAGTATTTTATGATTTCGAAATGGGGTGGAAAACGAATAGGGAACAGCGCAGGAAGCTAACCCGATAGTTTTCTTTGGCAAGGTCATACATGCCACACATGAACTGAAGGTCAGCTAGCTGGCGAACGGTCTTGTTGATGACATCCTGCTCCGTTTCAGCAGAGCCGGAGGAAGTACCATGGCGAGTGGGTGGAGAAGCAGTCTTGGCTTTGGATCGTCCAAATTTGATGTTCAGAAGGGAGCTGACTTGAAAGCCAATACCTTTACGAGTCTGAGAGAGCTGCTCCTCGAGGCGCTGCATGACACCTTGCAAGTGCGGGACCACTGTTTTAATCGTGAGAGTGGAGACCCATTGTTGCAGTTCAGCCCAATCCTGCTGTGCCAGCAGAGTCCCATCCTCGTTTCTTTGTGCATCAGGCAATGAGTTCAGCTTCAGCAGATGACAATCTTTGCCAAAAGTTGTGCGAAGGTTGCTTATCGCTGTTTCTGCCCTGCACACATACGAGAATGGAATTAGAGATGGTAAGTATATAAAGACTGCGGTAGTGCCAAGATGTATAAAGTACGGACTGGCTTGTAGCAAAGTCTCTGGAGTCATGCAAAAGGAGATGAAACTTTGAGATGTTTGGATCACTAAATCCTCCTTGAAAGAGTGGTGGTGCTCCTTGTGGAGAGTACAGCTTCAGGAATGTGTTAGTGTGGTCCGCCTCCGCTGATGATATTGCGAAAACACCTTTTTCATACAGAATTGAGTAGGCCATGTTTAGTTCAGGGAGAGCAGAGAGAGCAGAGAAAGGAAAGAGAGCAGAGAAAGGACGAACAGGCAATAGGATAGTCGAAGTATTCATGGTGGTCGTGAAAACCGATCGAGTTAAGAAAGTGTTTACGGTAATTAATAAACCAAGGTGTTGGCTCCTGCCCTTTGCCGGCTGCATGCATCAGAATAGAGCATTGTAGCCGTGAGCAACAGCTTGTTAATAGAGAGTGAGAGAAAGAGAGAGAACCTTTGATAAAGAATGGCACATCAGTGCGATCCCTGATCTTGTAAAAGCTACCTTCGCCGTAGTGGTCAAGGTCAGCAGCACTTCTGTCGGCCACAATATCAAACAGCTCTTGAGCGATGACCTCTCTACTCTTGGAGTAGTGAGAGAGTTCGACGAAGCGGAACTGAAAGTCCCTGGGTTGGTAGACCTTATCGTTGGCGGCTTTGATGGAGGCTTGCAGGGGAGGGAACGGCACACAGTCCAACAGCTCCACGAGGGTGCGGTTGTTCCTGGCACACAGCTTCTCCGCTTCCTCGCTGCAAATCACCAGCACTACTGGCACAAAGGTCCTCCGTATGAGGTCGCACACTGGTTCCATCGTTTCGGAAGTGTAGCTAAGCGCCTTCACCAAGCAAACAGGCAACCAACTAGTTCTTCGGTGGCACCAACAACTACCAAACACAGAGAAGGAAGAGCCGCGGTGGTTCGGTAGCAGAGGATCTAAGGCCAGAAAGAAAGAGGCGCCTCTTTCTTCACGCTTGCTTGCGCAAGTGTGTAGAACCTCTCTTCCCCCCCTTTTTTTTTTGTGTGTGTGCGTGGTTGGAGGAGATATGACCCCTCCAGCAGCAACCAAAAAAATGGCCAAACTCTTCTTTCTTTCTGGCCTTAGATCCTCTATCCTCTCTCTTCTCCGCCGCAGCAGCAATCATCGCGCTGCTGCTGCTGCTGCTGGAGAAACTTCAAAAAAGAAAGAAAGAAAGAAAGAACAAATAAGAGGTCAAAGACCTCATCTCATCACAACAACACATGTTGTCGCAGCTGTCTAACCTGCTGGGTCTGGAGCGAACGGGCTTACCACAACCAAAAACACACAGGTTCGTTGCTCTCTTGGGTTGTTGCTTGGCTTGCTTCGAGGTTTGACACTAATAGCCCTTCCTTTTCTTTTGGTTCACAACCCTCTGCTCAGCCTCTCTCCTTCTCTTTCTCGGTTATCGGAGGAGCACGTGCGGGTCATCGTGCGTGTGCTCTCTCTCTCTCTCTCTCTCTCTCTCTCTCGCTCTCGCTCTGCTGCTCCTCTCGCTGACGCCTGTGTGAACCTCTGCCGGTTTTTGCACCGGGTTGGCTGCATTTCTAACAACGCTGGCCATTCACACACAATGCAACTAAACAAACAGGTATATCAAGAAGGAGACAGCAAAAACAACACGCTTCTCTTTGACTCTCACCAACAACAGACCACCACCGCCGACACCTCCCATAAAGACAAGTCACGGGGCAAGCCAACCGCCACCACTTCGCATTCCTTTCCCTCTTTTCACGCTTATTCCCATGCTGTTTCTCCTTCTGCTCTGCCCTCCTCTCCTTCCCCTACCTCACATAAGGCCCGCCAAGCAAAGGTAATTCTCGTCTCTTCGTTGTTCTCCTCTTCTTTCTTGGCTATACTGTCTCTTCTCTCTCCCTTCCTAACCTCCTCGGTTCTGACGGGTGGTATTTGTCATCTGAAGCTGCCCCCATGGTTGAGTGAAATGATGTTCGGAACAATGCCAATGGTATTCCTCGGCACTAACACGAAGTTGCATTTCATTTACAACCCTCCTTCGCCAGATGCTACCTCTAGTTCCTCTTCCTCTGCTTCTTCTTCACGCTCTTCCTTTTCATCCTACGCTCCTCTTTCCACATCTACGATGCCAGGGCCGCAACCGCTCTCTCCCAGCAAGATATTGCTCACCAAAATAATCGCCTTTAGAGCTGCTGCTGCAACTGCTGCTGAGCCTCTTCATAACCACTCAGCTCAGCATCTCCACCAACATCGTTTACGCAGCCGAAGTGTACGTTTGCTTCTAACCGTTGAGTTTGGTTCAGCAAAAAGAGAGAGAGAGAGAGAGCGAGAGAGAGAGAGAGAGAGAGAGAAGAGAAGAGAGAGAGAGAGAAGAGAGAAGGCAGGAAGAGAAGAAGAGGAGAAGGAGAGAGCACTGCAAAATGTTTGCTTGATTAAATGCTCATTACTTGGAACCAGTTTCAACGCAGTGGCCACGGCGAAGAAAGGAGGAAGATCAAATTTTGTCTGGGAGTGTTCTTCTACATCCCAGAGGAGATTCCCTGTTTGAAGAGACTTATTTTGTCTCACTTTCCCATTTTGAACCATCACGCCAACAAACTGTTGAGTTCTCTGAAGGCCCGCTTGTGTGAGGAGGTCGCGAACGATTTTCGTCCTTTCAATAGTGAGGTATCAACATTTTACATTCTTATCACCCATTTGGTGTCTTAATTTTCCGGATCTGCAGAGTACGGGCAGTGGAGAAATATTGGTACCATCTGTCCCTCTGCTTGGGGTCTATGCTCTACAACAAGACCCAAAGATAACCTTCTCGGTCAGGTCTTACCAGCGGGCTTTCTGTGCACTGTTTGCCACCCCGCGGCTTCAAGTACCGTCGATAAATCTTTTCCCTCTCTTCTCTCTTCTCTCTTCTCTCTTCTCTCTTCTCTCTTCTCTCTTCTCTCTTCTCTCTTCTCTCTTCTCTCTCTTCTAACCACGCAATGAAGGATCCGTTATGGGCGGCCATCACAAGTCACAACGGTTGTGAGGAGCGGTTTAGTCAAAGCCTGGTGAAAGCCCTGCAAGAGCTGCACGACATGTGTGACAATTCCAAAAACAACTTCTTCCTCACCATGCTCATTACATCCCTGCTTTCAAACCATCTTTCTTGGCTAACATCCATTTCCTCGCCCACTAGCCAAGCTCCCTCTCCCTCCTCACCTTCATCCCCAATCTTAACTCTGGAGTCACCACACAAGGAATACGCCAACGGTACCATAGCTCATCAGCTCGACACTCTAAACGGTAGCTTTGGCAAGTGTACCAAGGCTACACGATTGATCATTGTGGGCAGTGATGAGCCTCTTATTAAGGCCCTCTTATTCGTGCTTACCTATTTTATTCGAGGCCACGACCTCACTGCTGTGTCGCGGCAACCTTGCTCTCCTACCTGCTTGTACTCCAACCGCAGCATCGAACACCTTTGCTCCTTATCTCCTTCTTCTCTTCCTCACCCTATAACCACCACAACTGCTACACCAACCTCTACCTCTCAAGAAACTTCAGGAACAACATATAAGGGATTAAAAACCTGTGAATTAAGTGCGAATTGCAAGCTTGATGTGGTTCTAATGCCCGACAACGGAGGAGAGGACCACTTATCCAATGGACACCAGAAAGCAGAAAGCAACAACACCAATGGCAACTCTAACAGAGGGAGGAGCAGTAGCGTCAGTGCTGCGAAGACAAAGCATCTACAGGACGCTTCCTGCAGTTGTCTTTTTCGGTCTCTCTGTGCTGCCTACTCGAAACTAGGCTATTCCAGCGACTTTACTATGTTAGGTTTTGCCGCAACCAAGAATGAGGAGGCTCATGCCATCGCCTCTTCAGCTCAAATAGCAAAGGCTGATGCGAACTCGATGGACCATCACAGCTGGTTTCCAGCATTGGTAGACGACTTAAGGTCACAAGTTGCTCATCCTTTGCTGCCCTCCTCTCAAACGCGAGCCACCGTTCGCTCCTCCTCGTGTATAATAGCCGACACTAACTCCTGGACCTGTAACCTTGTAACTTATAATCCTTGGAATCTCACGAGGCAGCCCTTCAAATGGTTGTGTGGCCTCCCTCCTCTCCTCTCCCACGTTGCAGACTCATGACTTATAACGATTGTCAAAGCAGGAAGGGCCGTGAATATAGGGGTGTGTTTGTTGACACAGTGGCCCACTCACAGTTTCTTCACTCTGTCATGTGGACCATCAGTGAGTTTCACAAAACAGGGTTATCCTCAGAGGCGTGCCTTCTCTACG
The DNA here is from genome assembly GCA_031835245.1 of Balamuthia mandrillaris. Taxonomy (NCBI): domain Eukaryota; phylum Discosea; order Longamoebia; family Balamuthiidae; genus Balamuthia; species Balamuthia mandrillaris. The sequence goes on along the minus strand of JAVKOQ010000557.1, from coordinate 22,057 downwards.
TAGAAGACAAATTGCAGGAGCTATATGCGCATAGCAACGTGTTGTTGGAGTTCATTGGAAGCCAACAGTTACCAGAGACCTCATCTGCCCCTAGTGCCTCTGCCAGCGGCAGTATGAGTGGCGCGCCTCCAATGGTGACCTTGTCAGACATGTCAACAGCTCTTGGCTTTGGGCTTGGCGACCTCATTCTTCTTCTTTCCATTGCTTGCACAAAAAACCCATCCATAGTGGACGCACTCCATCCTGTTGATATCTTGCGGGAGGGTACTCTTAACAACATCCTTCCTGTCTCTTGAATAGATATTTTGTTAACAAAATAGCCGTAACGTAGAACTGAGAGAGAGAGAAGGAGAGAGAAAACTGAGAGAGAGAGAGAGAGGAGAGAGAAAACTGAGAGAGAGAGAGAGAGAGAGAGAAAGAGAAGCTGTTTCATTTGTGCATCATCATTTCACTTTCATCATCATTTCAGCTGTTCAGCGGCTATTACTGTTGAGAGAGAGAGAGAGAGAGAGAGAGAGAGAGAGAAAGAAAGAAAGAGAAGCTGTTTCATTTGTGCATCATCATTTCGCTTTCAGGCATGAAGGTGAAGCCCTCAAAGTGCTGTGGGTCTGGGTCGCTGTTACTGCTGCCGCCACCGCCTAACATCTTGTGGAGATCAGAGTCCTCTACAACGGAATCAACGACCTTTTCCTGGGTAAACACAGGGTCTATCTGGGAGACATCCGCCACTCCTCTGACCTTTGGCTTGAATGTTGGTTCCACCTCTCGTCTTTCCAGCTTTTGCCAGTCTATCTTTGCAAAAAATTTGTGGTTTTTAATGGCATCTGCTCCACTGCTGCCAAGCCGCTTGCTCACATCTCTTGTCAACAGCTGTTCCCAGACAAACGCCCATTGATGTCATTCATTTTTTTACTTGAGAAAGAGAGAGAGAGAGAGAGAGAGAGAGAGATACGCCGTTGAGGAGGGATTTTGCAGCTTTGGAAACATAACTGGGATACCTCAATTCGCCAGCTAATATCTTTTGGTACATAATGTTGATGTTCTGCGAGTAGAAGGGAGGCTAATGGTGATAGGGTATATGAACAGGTCAGCCTGAAAAAAACAATGACATTTTAGCACTGATGTGTGCACTTACCAATCCTGTCAACATCTCATACATCAACGTGCCTAAACTCCACCAATCCACCTCAACCCCGTGACCCTGTCCCTTCAGCACTTCAGGAGCTGTGCATGTGCATGCAAATCCCCATTTCCAACGACATCATCAACAAAGTGCATATTTTCAGACTATAAAGAACATACCAAGGTACTCTGGTGTGCCACAAAAGGTTTGAGTTCCTTCTTGGGGGTCGATCTCTTTCGAGAGTCCAAAGTCAGTAAGTACAACATGCCCTGAATGAACTAGGTATGAATAATTTTGTTTGCAGCTGCGATAAGCAGAATAAGAACGAACCTTGGCTATCGAGAAGGATGTTTTCTGGCTTTAAGTCCCGATACACAATGCCAAGTGTATGCAGATGAGCAATAGCACTTACAATCTCAGCCACATAAAGCACAACTCGTTCCTCCGGGAAGCGGCCCTCCTTCTTGAGATGAAAAAAAAGTTCTCCACCGTTTACATAGTCCAATATCATATATAACTTATCCTTGGTTTGGAATGCGTAGTGCAAGGTAACGATGAAAGGGTGTTGGACCTTTTGTAAAATGCTTCTTTCAGCTTTTGTGTGGGCCACCTGTTTCCGCGCTATGAGAGCTTCTTTTCGCAACACCTTCATTGCATAGATGTTACCAGTGTCCTTCTTCTTCACCAACATGACCTATAACGTGGTACCAGAACGTCAGCTACCGGAAAAATTCGTGTGGTTGAGAAAAATTCGACGAAGATAGTGTTACTTTGCCAAAACTGCCTTTCCCAATCACCGAAAGCAGCTCGAAATCTTCTTTGCCGAGCTTGTTAAGTCCATCTTTGCTGTACAAAATTGGTTCATTCCATGAAGGATGCAATTCGTCCGTGTTACCGTCCTCCTCCTGGTCTGCTACCGGATCTGGATTGTTTCCCTGGGAGCCGCTGGAAGATAGGGCATGTGGGGTAGCTGAAACATCTTTCAGAGGTTTTTTCCCTCTTTTTCCCTTGCTTTTTTCGCCCTTTTCCTGCTTCACTTTCTTTTTCGATGTCTTAGCTCCCATCTCTCCGACCTGCAGCAGAGAGAAACCGGCGGAAAGGCAAAACGAAGCAGGTTTGTTTGTTTGGCGAAGAGGCGTTGTAGAGGTTCGCAGCGAGGAGGACAAACAGGAGCCCGCATGACGTCATGCGTCAATGAGGGGCCAAACACCACGGGGGGGCCTTGTTGCAACCCCTCAGGCGTAAAAAAGTGGAGGACTGCGGACAAAGCAGCAAGCCAAAAAAAAAAATTCCTTTCTCCGCTAATCGCCGCAGCAGCTCTCAACTCTTCGCTGTTTTGTAGTTAGTTACGATGGTAAGCAAAGCCCTCCCCCTTCATCCTGGCGTGATGATTAAAGAAGCCCCGCTATTACTCTTTCTTTATCAGGCGCGCTGGACCACATACTACCTTTCGCCATTCCGTCAGAGGCTCTTCCACGGGTTCTTTTCCACAATGCTGCCCCGCTACACAAAGAAGGTCAAGACGAACGCTCCCATCGTCGCTCCTGCCTTTATCACTGGTGTATACATCTACAACTGGGCGCTTTCGGCCAACAAGGAGTACCACCGGTCCCACTGGTATTGAACTAAGACGTTGGCAATTGTTTCCTTGTTCGTTGTGCTCTGCCAAAAAAAAAAAAAAAAAAAAAAGAAATTTTTTTCAACACCCCTCCTTCCTTCCTTCCTTCCTTCCTTCCTTCCTTCCTTCCCTGACAAAAAAGAGAAGAAAGATCTTTCTTGCGCCAATTTTAAAAAAAACAAAACAAAACAAATTGAAAACCAGTAAACGACAGGGGTGGGTGGGTGGGGAAGAACAAAGACGCTCAGAGAGAAAAAAGAGCCAACAACAGAACTTGGAGAAGCAGGCATGGGTCTTTGCAAGTGCAGAACAATCACAGACCTCTATTGCTTTGTGCACAAGAAAGCTGTGTGTGAGCATTGCGTTTTTCCTGAGCACAAAGTGGTACGTTGAAAGGGGAGACCAAAGAAAGCTCCACCCACCACGCCTACACCTTTCTTCTTCAGCTGAATGAGGCTTGCTTTCCATCACAGTGCGTCGTTGGTACCTATGTAGAATGGCTTCAAGATCCAGACTATGAACCCCCCACCTGTGCAGTATGTAAGGAAGAGCTCACAGAAGACAACGTGCTTCGACTTCTCTGTCTTGGTTAGGGCCTTCCTCTATCTCGTTTTTGTCGCAACTCACTAATCCCTTGCTTCCCCTACGTAGATATGTTTCACCCGGAATGCATTGATGTTCATGCTGCATCCTTTCCCCCCAACACTGCACAAGCTGGCTTCACCTGTCCATCCTGCCCTGTACGTCTCTCTTTCTCTTCCTCTTTCCCTTCTAACCAGTTCAGCCCCAAACAGAAAGGCATCATACCCTCCAGCAGTGCTGATTTATCTTCCCCTCTTGCCCAACAATTGCTGCGCCACCTCAACAACGCTCCTTGGTACAAGGGCAACAACTTGAGTTCCTTGGTAGTTGTCCTTTTTTTTTGTATTCCCTTCATCTCCTCTGTTCACTCCTCTCTCTCGCTCTCTTCTCTCTCCCTCCCCTGCTCTGCTCTCTGCTCTGCTCTCCACTCTCCTCTTCGTGTTCACCAACAACAAATTGCAGCCTTTACATGATGCTGGGGAGAGTGCCGTTGCTGAACATGACTCACTTCATGCGCCAGAAAGCAGCAACAGACAAGCAGCCATTCCCCTTCCTCCTGTTCGCCAGGACACTGCATTAGAAGTAACTACCAGTATGCCAGTGGCTAACACAGGGGTGGCCTCTCGGAAAGCTCAAAGGAGTAACTACGGGTTTCTGCGTGGGGCAGGTTCTCAGGTTGAGGATGACGATGATGATGACAAATACAGAAAGCATAGTATCATGCAACTTTTTCGTGGAATCTCGTACGTTGTTGCCCTTTCCTCCTTTTAAACATGAAGAAAAAGAACGGGCAGAAGGGCAAAAAAGAAGAACCGATTGGCAAGAGCAAGAGAGGCAAATGAAAGGCGACAAGCTGCTAACCATGGAGATACTTTCGCATCATCACCTAAAAGGCCAAAACAGGAACTATTGCCACTCTCCAGCAAACGGTCTCGTGCATTTAAGTGCACTACTCAGAAAGTACTGCTTGTGGTGGCGTTGCTTACAACCCTCGCCACTGTTCTCTTTCTAAGCATGAAACTTAGAGTGGAACCTCTCAACGAATGAGCCAAAAGAGAATTTGTACAGTTCCAAAGTAAGACAAAAGACAACGAAAAAACAAATTAGTCCCTCCCTCCTTGACTATTATTTCATCGGCTGCCAGTAAGAAAGCGAGCAAGCAAGGAACCTGGCCTGTTCTCGTTTATGAGACCAAGCAGCGCTTGCTCAAAATCGGAGAAGAGGTGCGCTAGTGGTGCTGGTTCACTCTAAAGATGTCACAACATTAATATGCAGGCTTATGATGCTCCAGAGGAGAACTGACCTTTAATAGAAGATAAGAAGCTGTTTCTGTGGAGGACGAAGCAGGACAGGCCTGTAGAACGCTAAAGCTCACGCCGCCTAAAACGCGGCCGTGTGATCACAACATTGTCAGTCGCTTAAAACTGAAAGAAAGAAGAGGGCAAGATGAAATACCTGGCAAAGAGGCTGGGTATAGTATACGCAAGAAAATGCTATAGAATGGGAAGTGATGGAGGCAATGCAGTGCTGTGTAGAACGAGAGGTAGATCGCTAGAACTGCTAAGCGTGCACCCGTAAAGTAGAGGTAGTAGGCAAATGTGGTAGGCAACAAAAAGAACATAGTGGTGAATAGCAGGGTGCCAAGAATGAGCTGATCAATGTCATAAGCATAAGAGTCGATGCGCTGCTTTAAAACATTGCGTTTTTTGCCTGCAATGGTCACATTTAGTGGAGCAAAGGAGAGGAGAAAGGGAAAACGAGAAAAACTTGCCCCTGAATAGTTTCCATAAAGAAGAGAGGATGTGAAATTGGAAAGCATAGCAGCGCACAGATACTGATAGATTCAAAATACCACAGGTGAGAAATCCCACGCAATGAATGTTTTAGCAGAGAGTGTGGTCGAGCGACGGGACAATGAGGCTTTGAAACGCCCACCACATCCCTGGCTCCATCGGGCAACGCTAAACTCCATATGCATTGGCCATGGAGAAATACGAAATTTCACGTACCTGTATAACAATAGAATATGTGGATATGCAGCAATGATAAGATATCTAACACGAAACTGATCATCATAGATAAGCCGAACAAGCCGCTTAAGGCCACACCTTTCAGCAGCATAGGTATAAGTGGTACTGCAGCCCGCATAACCACTGTGAAGCAACTGTGAAAAAGAGGTACCGGATTAAAAAAAAGTGATGGGATACAAACCTTGCCAAGAGCTCAGGAGATAGAGGAAGATGGAACCAAAGAAATGAGCAAGTGGATGGTTAAGTTTAATGCCTGCAGGCTTGCCCCCCATCAGCCATTCCACCCCAGCTCTCAGCCGTGAATCACTGAGATGTGACATTTGGTAAATGAAGTGACAGTCTACTGCTCCTCCCCATTCTTCAGAACTGGCAGATAAAATCTGGCTGTGATTCCAGAGCAACCAAGCCACCAAGCAACCCAAAAAAAGGTCAACAATCAATGACCACACACGGTGATAGCAGCGTTGTTCCAACACTCTCCATGTAGGTGTGGAAGTATTACAGGCGCACAATTGCTTCCATTCCGTTTGCCAGCTCTGTAGAAAGCAGCGCCTCCGTGCCACCTCCTGGCCTGTCGAGCAACAATATTCATGCGTCAGACAGCAGCAGCAAACGGGTATACGGCCAGACAAAAGGGTGAGAAAGTGGTAACATACCGATGGCGGTGAGGCTTAGTGCGGTGAGGGAAGGGCCGTTGGTGGGATTAGAGAACAAGGAAGGAAACGGGATGTTGAGTAAGTGTAGTAAAGGCACTGTTAAGGGCTGTAAGAGCCATCCTGCTGTCAACAACAACGAAAGGAAGATGGTCATGCAGCTCTTTCCTCTTCCGACGGATCTTTCAATGGAGGGATGGCGGGATCCCCTGCTGTTGCGTTGCAAAAATTCACGACAAGGCCAGAGGCCGCTGTTAAGGAGGCGGAGACACTCGTCCAGTTGCGAGGAGGGAATTGAGGTCTCTTCTGGTGGGCCAACCACCTGTGGTGTAATCTTGTGGCGCCCAACCACCTGTCGCTGTTGGTGCTGGTTGGGATGAGCAAATGCTTCTCCTTCTCCAACGCTGTAGCAGGAGGAGGAGAGGGCAAGCGGTTGGGTGGTGTAGAGGGAGTGGTGAAGAGCCGTAGGGTCGTAGAACAGCACTCGTTGCACCTCCTCTGTTGAATCAACAGCACTTTCAGAAGCTATGTTATACATTGTCAAGCATCTAAAGCGCGGCAGAGAACAGCGTTGCTTGTCGAGTGGTTCATTCGCCAGAATGTGCAGCCAAGGCTGCTGCCTGTTGGTTGTTGTTGTTGGAGGTGTCCTTTCTGCCTCCAGTTGAAGTTGGCCCAAAAGCTGACCACGCTTGGCCAAAGGTTGTTGTTGTAAGGTTAAAAGCGCCCTCATTTCGGGTTCAGCACACTGCAAACAAAGAAGAAGGAGAAGAAGAAGAAGAACAGCAGCAACAGCAGCAGTGAAAAAAAAAAAAACATGAGCACTACTGGGAAGAACAAGCTGCACTAGCTTTGTACGAAAAGAGGAGGACCTGCGAATAAGGGACCACGGCTACCACACATACAAAGCGCGGTGGTACCATCCAGCCAACCAACCAACCTCCTGCTGTAATGTTGTCTGTGGGCACATCGACTGGCCAGAAGACCTCCATCTACGCTTTCCTCCGTCACTTTGTTTTTTGCTTCTTCTTCGAAGAAAAAATAGCCTATGTCGACAGAAGGGGGAGGGAAGGACCAGCAGCTATCGGTTGCCATGGGCAACCCACCTTTTCGAAAAACAACAAGAAATCATCGATATAATCGGAATTTAGCAGGGCAGATAACCACTTTTTGTATTCCAGGCCAAGTTCAAGGATTTCGTTACTCCTCTGATGTCTGCTTTGGGCTGGCGGAACTGCAATCGAAAAGTTATGAACATGATTCGCCTGTACTTTCTTTCTTATCTGATTTACGCCGCCGACTATGAAGGTCAATCGCTCCCGCTCCCAGTTTCCTTGGCAAAAGAGTTTATTTTGCCAATTAGAACATTTCAAACAAGAAAAATTATTTAGCAATAATCCAGAGGAACTCCGCACAATCAACCAAGACATTGACCTCTTCAACGCTTCCTTATTCCATGGCGGAAACAAATACGTTAATTGGATTTTCAACAGGAATGTTTGCCAAGGTATGGCAGGACGACCCGGAAGCTGTTTCAAAGGAGATCCAAAGTTGTCATGAAAGGCTGGGAAAAGAGTTGAGCGCACCAACATTTGCACTAGATGAGTGCCATGTCCTTGCAACCTCGTGAGGCCAAGGCTTTGCTCTTCCATTCTGACTATAAGAACCACGATCAAAATGACGTGCTGCAATGGCAACGCCACGAACGGTTTTCCCTGTGTTTAGACCCTTATCCATGTGAAACGACCCTGATCCGGCTGGGTACTGGAAGAATACCTGTTGAAGCTTGCTCCCCACCAGACTGCCATATTCGCATCCACTTTCTTCTCTGTTTGGGAACCTCTTACGGACGAAAACCTGTATTCGAGAGAGAAACCTCGCATTGCAAAGGTGATCCTGAAACACACACTTATCCAACCTGATACAGGTACTTATGGAAATGGGGGAAGACACAAGCAAGCTCAACGAAGACCATCCCATCTTATCATTGTGGTGCGGCCGCCCTGGGTTGTTCTTTGACTTTTTCCTGTTCGAATCCAGCCTTGCGCAAACTGGAGAAGCTGGACAAGCTCCAAATGTCAAACCTGAGGTTCGGTGTCACCGGCAAAGAACTATGTTACTTCCTCGTCTTCAGCTCACGTATCTGCGGTGGAAACATCTTATGCCAGGGTTCATCCGCTCTATCCGAGCTCGTGGCAAATGGTTTGGTTATTGTGGAAACATTCAATCACAACCACAAGAGCATCGGCATGATTAAGGAACCCATGATAGAACGTTTTTTGTTGGAGAGAGCCACCAGGAGGGATGCCCACGCGGCCTGTGACCAGTTTATCGCTGAAAGGATGAATACCGCCACTGGAAGCAACTTTGGCAACGAGGCTGAATATTCAGTGGCCAACCAGATACTTGCCTTCTCTGGGCACAGCTTACGGAGTTTGCTCACAAAGTGGGGCTGTGTGGCAGCAGATAAACGCATCCCCGAGGGCTTTTATGTCCTTGCCCAGCGCTCTGCTGCGCTCAACGACCTTGGCACTGAGTCAACTGAGCTCCTGGGCGACGGATCCCCCCTCAGAGTAACTAGACCACGTGATAGGATCATCCTGCCAGGTGCCTTGTTCTTTGCTTCTTCAGAATGTCACCTTTCCAATTAAAGTGGGGCAATGAATTTTTGTCGACGTGAAAGATCTCTGCCAGAGATGAGACAAAGAAAAAGACAACGGAAAAGGCCTTTTTATGGTAAGTTTAAGCCTCTGTTTTGATTTTTGATTGGTGGTTTGAAACTTTTGGTAACAGATCAAAGAATTGAGCCGCTATACTTTCCAATGGGAACAATGAAAAATTATCCAAAAAATTTAACTCACAAGCCTACCCAAAATTTACTACCAATTTTTGGACGATTTTCCCCATCCCCCAAGCCATTGGGAAATTGTCAGATGACGTTACATTGTGTCTTGTTTCAGTGCACGTAAAGTGTGTTTCAAACAGGCTCTCTGCTAAAGATTTTGACCGTGCCATCCACAGCTCAAGTAAGTGCCCTGTCTGTTTATTGGCCTTCTCAACAGACTCCTCACTCCTCCGTGTTTATTGCTCAAGGTATCAATAAATTCCTCTATTCTACAAGCAGCAAAAGTGCATTGAATCCCTACTATGTTCAAGCTTGTTTTTGCATTGACAGCCCTTCTTTTTTAAAAAGGTCCCCAGGATACATTCCAGCAAAAGTGGAAAGAATTTGTTGAAATAGACAAGCAGGTCTCCTTTGTTCAAGTGTTGATATGCACTGCTGAGGGGACATATAAACAAAAACAATCCACTTCACACTTATACCTGGCAACATTCAAAAAAACCCATACTATTAGTAGGAGCATCCTCAAAGAAACAAAAGGCTCTTTGGCCCCCTGTGTACAAAGGCTTTAAAACAACATGTTCAGAAAGAAGGAACACAAAAAAAAAGGCAAAAGCACAGCAACACCTGAGCAAGTCTTCATTTTTCAACAAATAATAACTTTTCTGAAATTTATTTAGTTTTGAAATTGTAAAAAAGTATGTTGATAAAATCAATAACATATATCTTGATATTTCCTCATACCTTAAGCTTTTTATTTTCTCCCTTTCCCTAGAGATTTACTTTCATTGTTTTCCCTCTATTTTCTCGAATATACTTCTTTCATTATCCACGGTTTTACCATCAATATTGAGGAAGATTAACACCAGGACTATTGATGAAAATGACTCCCAGCACTAGAATAAGGCTGAAGTTAAGGAAATACTAATATCCTCTCTCAATGCTATAATAATGAAATGAAAGGTGGTAATAGTGAACAAAGGGTTTTTCCTGAAGAAAGAGTTAGTTATATTGATAACTAGCTGCATCACACTTTGTTTCACATCACACTTCACTTTCAACACCCTTCTTCTTTTGTTTTGTTAACATAGGGACTGACAATATAATACTTACTTTGGGTAAGTAGCTTGACAGGCTCCTTTGACTGTTTTCATTCATAAAATAATATATTCTCCTTAGATTTCAATCATTTTGTATATGTTTATTTTTTTTGAAAAATAAAGTGTACATAATAGCAAGAGCAAGGGCAAGGCACCAGCAATGACAATGATATTGATCAAATTGAAGACAATGATGATAATGATGATAATAACTATAGTGATGACAATGGCTATGATGCTAATAATGGTGATGGTAATAGTGTTGCTTTGTACACTAATAAGCAAGCCATGACTTTTTATTATAGTATCCAAAAAAAACTTAGATACTAATTAATTCACAAGAGGACCAAAAACAATATAAAGAGCTACAATGACCATAATTGCTCCACAGACCAATAAAATTTCTCCCTCCCATCATGCTGTCCAATTTAGCTACTGCAGTACCTTTGTTGCCTACTCTTCCATAGTTTTTCTCAATATTCATGTTCTAACACTTCTGAGATTCCAAGCTATACTCAGTGATGAGACAAGAAGTGTATTCAAGAGAATAGAAAAAGGACAACAAGAGTGAATCTCTGATGTTACTTCAGAGTATATCAAGAAAAAGGGAAAAAGGAAAAAAGGAAGGATAAAGGTAACAAAAGAAAGAAGAACTAAGGGTCCTCTTGCACAATACACACCATGGAAGTCTCAGCTGCTTTTGATACCCTAAATGAACAGCTTTGCAAGACACAACAGCAATGCCTTTGTATGCTCCACCAATCCTTTTAGCTTGAACTCAACATCCCCAGCTGTCTTGAGACTGAACATATCACAAAAGAACAGAACAGTGCAGGTTAAACAAAGCTTTCGCTTCTACTTAGAAGAAAATGCCTCGCCTTCTCCTTGGACTACCTAAGTTCAATGTCAGCAAGCACCAGGATCCTACTATTCACATCATAGAACTAGAATATCACTTTAATGCCTACAACTGCCCTGAGGATAGATGAACACAAGCCTTCATCATTATCCTTGTTGGAAATAGGCCTCTTTCTTACTCAGACAACCATATCAAGCTAAAAACTCCACATGAGATCACATCTCTCACCAAGGTCATGCTACAAATCGTCTACCCCTCTATCTACAAAAAGGTTGTCAAATACTCCACCAACATAGAAAAGCACTTCAACGCCAACAACAAAATCATCCATTTCTCTCCTAGGGACAAGGTGATGCTGAAAAACTTGTCAGTAAACTCCAAAACCGACCCCAAATCTCTCAGTCCCTTCATCATCCACCACTGCACCAACAAGGGAGCCTACATCCTTCAAGACATCACTGGCAACATACTCTTTGACAAGGTTCCTCCAAGTGCTCTTGACAGCCCACCTTCCAACCACTACTATCTCATGAAATGGAAAGGATACCCTGATTCAGATAACTCCTGGGTTGCAGCCAAGGACTTTGGCTCTCAGCAACCCATCATCACCTACTGGGGGAAGAAGTACCCTAAGAAACGTTGCAAATGGCGTTAGTTCTCTTTGGGAAGGCAGTGATGTTGGAAAACCAACCATTTCATTATGACTTCCTGTCAACACTCTCACTGGATACCTCCAAATTTTCTCACCCTTTTTATTTTCCTTTCCCATACGACACATTCAAAGCACACACTTTGGTGCACACCTCTTGTTCATGTGAATAAACCCAGAGTCGCTTACATGTCATCCCTTTTTTAATCCACAGGGTTATTCCCCATCAATATTCTTTTTTTTTCTGCCATTTTTTGTACTGTGTTGAGGATAAATGAGAAAAGGAAAAGAGCTGCATTGCACAGCACCAGCCCCTGCTGGCCAATCAATAAGAAAAGAGCAAAAGGATAGACCTGTAAAAAGAATAAAAGCCAAAATGGAAAGCAATGAGCAACAACAGGAAGGAGCTGTGCCATACAGTGCAGCTTGTACTGGCCCGGGGCATTGCATGTAAGTCCAATTAAGGTCTAGAATGGAGGTGATGAAATAGCCTTGTACTTTGGAGATAATGCTGCAAATAGTAGGAATAGAGTATGTAAGGTCCAAGAGGAACTTATTCAGGAGGTATGGGTTGACATGTCCCTGGGTAAAATCGCTATTAGCATCCACAATGGTGAGAGGTGAGTTCCATGGACTGTCAGGTGGAACAAGCACAATGATGCCAGTACATAGCCAGTTTGCCACTTACAGATCGATTACAAGCATTAAATGGACCTGTGGAAAAGAGTATTGGTGACAAAAAGACAGGAGGGTGATCTCCAGTGTTCAAATGGAGAACTGCTTCAGGGAAGGTACAGAAAGGTCCTATCAGTAGAGCCTCATTCTCCTGGAGGTATTTTTTAATGACAACTTTGAGAATGTGCTTGTGGAGGTGTTCCTCAACAGCTTTTAGTAAATGTTAATATTGGCATTGAGTGATGTTGTGGTCCTTGGAATGGAGTAATGGTTCCTCAAGGTAGTTGATCAGAATATCTATTATAACCGTTACCAGACTTGTGTATGAAATCATGGCCCAGGATGATCAATTGATCATTTGGTTGAAGCAGAGAAAAAACATGTGATGAAAATGGTGTTTGCTGAAGCCAATAGTGAATGGCTCTGTTTCAGTGGCACATGTAGTAGTGTCCAAAAGAGTGGTTGGTGCCAAAGTCAATAACAGCAGTGACACAGCAGCCGTTGATGGTCATCAGGACACAGATAAGGTCGTTGGATCTAGGCATATAATTAGTGATGGTGATGGAGTCAACAGCCTGTTGTTACTTATAGAACTCAGGCCCTTTTTTGGTACTGATTTTCTGTGTGATTGTGTAGTTTGAAGGGTGCATGAACAGTACTTATTGTGTGAAGTAATGGTCTTTTGAAGAAGGTTAGGGAAACAGCCAGAGAACAGCAAGCTCAAAAGCAGTGGTGATATCTTGTGACTAGTTGGTTCTTTAACTTGATGTAAAAAAGAAGGGCTGGTCCAAAGAAAAAGGCTTTTTAAGGTAGTCATAGAATGTGTGCAGAAGATGATTACAGAGTACAGAGTACTAATCAATGATCTGATGAATGCTTTCACTAGGCTTCTGTTGAAACGATATGATGGTCTCAATTGTTGTAGCCTCAATGTCTGGAAGGTGATGGTGCTGATGAAAGAGGTCTTGGGGGACGTTCTATAGTTGGTTTCATAAAGCTCTAATGGCCCAACGATGTTTGGAGTCCAAGTGACGAGATATTTGCTGATTTAAGGCGAATTGTGTGATGGGGAGGAAAGTGGACCAGTGTCTGAGGTCACCTTTAAGGGATTTCAGGACCATGGATCTGGTGAGCTTGACATGGCTTTTTGCAGCTCTGTTGGCTTGTGGGTGGTACAAAGAGATGAATTAATTGGTGGTCAAAACCTGCCTAATCACATACTGCAGACATGATTTTGTTGATAAATTCAGAGCCGTTGTCAGACTGGACAATTTTGGGGAAGCCAAGTTTGCAGATCATCTTGACTAACTCGCAGGAGACTTCTTCTGCAGATTTGTCCTTGGGAGAGTGGAGAATCATAAAATGTGTAGCGATGACCCTGATGATGAAGATGTACTGATAGCCCATGAAGTCTGTTTGCAAGGGGCTGGTGAGGTTGATGGTGATATGCTTGAAGGGAAAGGTAACATGTATCGACTTGAGGGAGTGGAAGCTGATTTGCATGATGTTGAAGCTACCTCATGTATGTTAAACTTTGCTTTTTTGGGTTTTGGGGCCAGAGTTTTGGCATTCTGAGGAACTTGAGGAACATTCAACAGTGCATTGCTGAGAATAGAAGGGGTGTACAACCATGAAAGGGGTCTTCCAAGATATGATGAATGCCAGAAAACCTTGAAATCGTAATGAAGGATCACAAGAACCTAATGTGCGAGCATGCTATTGAGGTTTTTTCATGTCAAAAAGATGCACATGAGGTTTGTGGTCAGTGTAGAGTAAGAATGATGGAAGGATAATTGTGTTGAGCGAGGTTAAGAGCCTTGCTGGTAAAGCAAATGTAGTTACACTTGCCATTGTTGTCTTCTTGGTACAAAGATTGTGCGGAGGATGACCCAATTTTTACTACACCTGTGAAGCCCAATTCCATCTCTTTCTCGGCTTCTTTGTTAGTGTTGGCCTTTGCCTTTGCCCTGCATCAACTGTCTCACAATATTGCTTCTTTATCTACTTCTTCAGCCCCTTCTGCAAAGTAACTTCACCTCTTTCAAAACCAACTTCATCCACGTCTACTGCTGAGCAATGCACATGCTATTGCAAATAACAAGGTCACCTTGCATCTTCTTGCCTCAACAAGACCAATAAGAACTCATCTGGCCAATGTGCCCTTACTATTGGTTACAACAATGACAACCCTCCCAATGATGTGCATAATGATGACGATGATGACTCTCCTGCTACTGCTATCCGCTCCGGCCCTCCTCCTGGTCTCCTTGCTACTCTTTCTCATTTGCAGTGTGATGACGAGTATTGTGGTGCTATTAATGAGCTGGTAGAAATCTCATTTGACCATGACCCCTATGGCTGACTCCAGCAGAAGAAGGAGTGATGTTGAGAATGACCCTCCACATAATAATTTTGTTGCCCCTTTCCTTTTTGTCACCATCTGTGATATGGACCAATCGCCTGCTATCACATCACTAGGCTTCTTCCTTTTATTTCATTGCTTCCTTCTCTCTTTTACCTTGCGCACTCAGCGGTTTTGGCAGTCAGCAGTTTGCATTGGAGAAACCGCCATTTTTCATCTCTGCTTTTTTAATATAAGCGGTTTTTGGTGGTTTTTGGCGGTTTTTGGTGGCCTTACACAGGAGACAAAAGAGAGGTTAGACATGAAAAAGAATGCAAATAAGCTTAGGATGTGTCTTGCTGATAAATCGTTCAAGTAAATGCAACTCCTTCAACTTCCTGTTAAGAAACATCACAACGATTCCCAGCTAATGAATCATCCTTCCTTCATAAGTCATGATGACAATCAATAATTATCCTCATGGAGCTGATCTTTACCATCAGGGAACACATCTTGTTATAATCTTTTCCTCTTCATTGGATAAAGCTTGAGCCACTTGCCTTGTGATGTTCAATTGAACCATCAGGTTGTTTCTTCACCTTGAAGATCCACTTGCATCCTAAGGCCTTCCATCTGGGAGGCAGCTCTCCAAGTTGCCAATTCTTCTCATCCTTGATTGCGAGTCTTTATTTATCTCTATTTGGTCATTGCAAGGCTTCAAAGATCATCTTTGGATCATTTATATTTGAAGATGCTAACAGTCTTTGCCTTCTTCCTCAATCTCTCAAGAAGTCATTCTTCTTCTTGCTCCTTGACCTTGATCATCTTGTTTATTTTTGATTATTCTTCCTATGGAGTGTCTTTGTTCAAGTCTTTGTCAATGAAAAGGACGTCCTTCACATTGTTTTCCATGGTAAACAAGGCACCGGCAAAAGTGCCTTATGTGTCCACCAGGGACACTAATCGATGATAGCTTCAACACCAGGTTAGAACAGCCCTTGTACACAAAAGATACCAAAACTGGTTGTTAAGGATAAAAAACAAGACAATAGAGAGAGAGAAAGACAGAACAAAAAGAATATACATCCAATAATGCTTTCCAATGAGCCACAAAGGCACAACCTGCAGTAATAGCCATAAGGCCTGCCATAATACTGTTTACTCTATTACTCAAGGAGAAGTGCTGCTCCTGGGCAGGTAGTCACAGCAACAACACACAACTAAGAATAATGGTAGTAAAGGAGCAATGGACATATTGATGACTGCCAACTACCTTCACCTTGCTGATAACAGCCAATGTGGAGCCACATTACTTAGTCAGTAATACACCATCTCATTGTGGCAATGAATAGTGATGGTGATGATGATGGCAATGGCAATGGCAATTGTGATGGAAATAATTCTTTCCTAAAGATCCAAATTTTATTTTGCCTTTACTTCAATCAATGGACCTTGAAACAGCGACGGACTGGCAATGAACCACCCCAAAAAGAGCATCCATCACTTGATCTTGTTTGCAAATACTTATCCAAAGCAGTGGCTTTTGTTCACAAAGTTTCTGTTGGGCTTCATTTTCATAGCTGGCTGTTCTCTTGAATTAGTATGGTCCTTATCGTTCATTGGGACAGAAAGCTGTACATAGCTCAACACCTATGCATCAACTGGTGGCCACTATAGGATGCCTGTTGAACTTCCTACTCGTTCCTCAGAGGATGTTATAAAGGTATAGTTGTATCCTGCCAGCAACTGAATGCCAAGAACTAGCCCATTCAAGGACAGCAAAGCCACTTGGAGGTCTTTCTGTTCATCTGCCCTCTATCTATAGTCTTGGGATAAAGGCCCATAGTTACCTCATCAAGGAGATAATGGTGAGGATAAGTGTCTTTCTTCTTTGTTATCTACATTGGTTTCTTCAGTGCTGGTCTAGTTTGTCAGAGAGTTTGATATTTTTTTCTGATCTTTATTTTTTTTTCCCATTTTGTGACCCATGCTCTTCTGCCACCTCTATCTGGGATAGAGAATGAGCTTGGTTGGTGCTATTTTTTTCTGACCTTTCTTTTTTTTTCCACATAGCAACCCATGCTCTTCTGCAATGTCTATCTCAGGTAGAGAATGTGCATGGAAGGTGAAACTACTTGTGTTGCATATGCCATGCCTCAAAGTATTGTGGGTATGTTTTCATGGAGTGTTATTGGGTTGCAGGAGAGTTTGTTGTTATTTCTTTCTAACTTTTCTTTTGTCTCCTGTGTAGTGATTTATGCCCTTTTGCAATTGTCTGTAGAGCTGTAAGGTAAACATAGGTATTGACGAGTCATGTATTTTCCCACTGAGACATAGAGGAAAAGTGTGATGTGTTATCTTGGTTTTGTCCACTCCTGCAGACTTACACTGCAATGATCTGAGGTAGAGAATGGAACAATGAAAGCTTCAACAACAAGTCCTACCTTTGTGGCCCTTGTACAACAGACTTCCAACTTCAACTATAACAATGTATATTAAAAATAATATAGCAGTTTTTGGTTGCCTATTGCAATTCACAAGTGGCTGGTCATCAAAAACAATTCACATAAAAAACAGCAATGGTGAAAAAGCCACCAAAAACGACCGAAAATGACAGAAATTCACCAAAAACTGCTCATATTAAAATAGCAGCAATGGAAATCAGTAGTTTGTCCAGTGTAAACCAAGCCTAGGGCAAGCCACTGTTTTGTCCCTGAGATCATTATGCAGTTGCGAATGAAACAGAACAAAAATCTCACTGATGCCTAGCTGGAAATGCTGCCCAACTATGATAAGGAAGCATAGAAAGAGCAAATGACACTATGATCATCTATGAAATTTGAGCCAACTCCACCTCAGCAGATGAATGCATGAATACCTTTGAAGTTTGAGCTGCTGGCATAGTATAGGAGTGTAGGTGAAGTTCGTTCTATAAAAGAAGCCATTAAAATGGTGCTCAACAGTCTTCTAGGGTCATGGATCAATTTGTTAAAAAGGGCAAATAACATGAATAGACAGGGCCAAACGTATTATTCAAAGAAGGAACAAGGGAACAATGGATGTCAAGAGGGAAAGGCGTAATAAAAAATGACGACGAACAAAACAAAACTAAGTAACTCCTGCATACTCAGCAGTTTTTGACCGTCAAATTAAGGTGTCAAAAATTCTGGACAAATTCTTATATGGCGGTTTTGCAGCTTTCCCAAAAACCGCCCATATAAATTTCGCTGGGCAGAAAAACCATCAATTTCCGTCATATAAAATTTATAGAGACTGTAAACTGGCATAAACACAACCAAGCACTATTGCCATTGCTCTTGCCCTTGTTGTTGTCATTGCCATTGCCCATGCCATCTTGGAATTATCTTTGCCATTGCTGTTGCCCTTGTCATTGCAATTGTTGTTGTCTTTGCCAGTGCCTTGCTGTCATCATTGTCATTGCTGTTGTCATTGCTATTGTTGTTGTCATTGCTATTGGCGAAGGCTGTTCACACAATGATGACCATGAGAACCATCAAATGAATCACGATTCTTAGATAGGAGCCCCAAGTATTCATAAGGAAGAGCATTGCGTTGTTTGTTGTTTAGTTTATTGAAGAACAGAACAGAACAAGAAAAGAGAGAGAGAGATAGTCATAGAGAGAGAGAGAGAAAAGAAAGAGAGAGAGGATGAGAGAGTACAAGCCCAATGAAGAGAATAGAAAGAACATACATCCAATGATGCTTCCCAATGATCCCTGTGGTGATGGCCACAAGGCCTGCCAAGATACTGTTCACTCCATCACTCAAGGAGAAGTGCTGCTCCTTGGCAGGCAGTCACAGCAGCAACACGCCATCGCCATCACCATCACCATTGCCACTGATTGAGGGAATGTTTGGCTAATTACCTCAAACATTACTTGAGCAAGTTTGCAAATACCTATCCAAAGTAGTGGCTATCATTTACAAAGTTTCTGTTGGTCTTCATCATCTTCACAGCTGGCTGTTCTCTTGAATCAGTATGGGTCCATATTATTCATTGGGAAGAAAGCTGCACACAGCCCAACACCTATGCATCAACTAGTGGCCACCATAGGAGGCCTATCTAACTGCCTGCTGATTCCTCAGAGGACGTTATGAAGGTATGGTTGTGTCCTGCCAGCAACAGAATGAGCTAGCCTGTTTAAGGACAGCAAAAGCCACTTGGAACTCTTTCCATCTGTCCTCTACGGTCTTTGGATAAAGACCGGCAGTCACCTCATCAAGGAGATAAAGGTGAGGATAAGGCATCATGCAAGTGATTTTCTTCTTTGTTATCTGTGTTGGTTTCTTTAGTGCGGTGACAAAAGAAGAGAAGAGAGGGTGGGAGCGAGCGCAGTCTCCTTCGTTCTTGCTCTATGTTACGATTTAGGTATATTTGTCAACTATGAAGGAACCTCCAGGTAATATTTATGCCCTGCTTCTCCTTCCTCTTTTGCAGTTGTGCTTCTTAAAAGTACGACCCACAGTGCCCGCAGTTCTTGTTCCCCTTGGCCTTTTCCTCTTTTCTCCCTGGCCTTCTGCTTCCATCCATCTCTTCTCTTTTCTTTCCTGGAACAGTGAAAAAGGAAAGGTGAGGCAGCAGGGGGTGTTTGCTGCTGATTAAACACTCAATCAAAAGAAAGGCTTAAGAGATTTCGGGCATCTGCCACTTCCTCCCTCCTTTTGTTCTCCTGGTGCGCAACAGGTGGAGTGAATTGAACTGGAGTGAAGTGCCCAAGGATATATTTTGCTTCACTGAGGTCTTTCTTGTCGAAACGTCAAGAGAGTTCAGACTTGATGTAGGCAAGGAGTTGCTCATTCGAAGTGGTTCAAAGGGGCTGCCATCTTGCTTTTCCTTGATGCACCTGGTTCATGTTTTGTTGGGAGAAGTTGGAAAAGTGTGAAGGTGGAATGGTGGCTTTTCTGCTTTACTCACCACCTTTTATCACTGTGGTAGGAACTCTTTTGCTCTTTTCTCTCTCTCTCACTAATATAACGTGAATCACCTCAGTAGTCTCACAACTTTTAATTATCTCTCAACACACCTTGCTTGCAAGTAGGTTCTCTCTCTCTCTCCCTCTGCCTCCCCCTCTCTCTCTCTGCCTCTCCCTTTCCCCCTGATATGGCATTCAGCACCATCAGCTGGCTGTTGTTGTTATGGTCTATTTTCACTCCTACATTCCCTCTTATCCCTCTGTATTAGTGTAATTGTGTTCCTAGGTCATGTCGACATGACTCAATAAATAACAAAAAAAAACCAACCCGTGAAGGAAGTGGCTTGACAAAAAGGAGTGATGACAGCACCAAAACAAGGTTGTTGTTTGATGGCAATCAACCTTTTTACTGTTGATTAAGGTTAGCTTTCTGGATGGTTCTCTACTTGTCATTATCTTTCTTTTTTTTTCCTGGGTAGTGATCTTCTGCCACCTCTATCTCGGGTAGGAAATGAGCTTGGAAGGTGTAACTAGTTGTGATTGATGCGCTATGGTTCAGAGTAGTGGTTGGTATGCTCTCATGGTGTTTGGTTTGCAAGAGAGTTTGCTAATTCTTTCTGACCTCTCTGTTTTTTCCCACATAGTGAGCCATGCTCTTCTGCAATGTCTATCTCAGGTAGAGAATGTTGTTGGTTGAATCCAACCTTAGGAAGGAAAGAGTTGGTGACGAGACAAGGCCTGTATTCAAGAGAATAGAGGAAGGACAACAAGAGTGAATCTCTGACGTTGCTTCAAAGTACACTTTTCCCCTCAGACAGGGGAAAAAGGAGAATGGAGGATACAAAAGAAAGGAGAGCTGAGGGTCCGGGACGGCTCCAACATGAGGAGTCTTGAGATAAGTGTTGGTGATTTTACTAACAATGTGCTTGGAAGGTGAAACTACAAGTGTTGCATGTGCCATGTCTCAGAGTATTGGTGGGTTTGTTTTCATAGAATGTTGTTGGTTTGCAAGAGAGTTTGCTATTTCATTGCTCTACAAACATAATCAAGCAAGTTCCAAGGGAATGAAACAATATCATTCACAAATTCCTATTAAGCATTGGATTCAAGTGTTGTGTCTCCAATCCTTGCATCTATATCCATGTCAAATGATGAGATAAAGTCCTTGTTGACTAATATATTGATGACTTGCTCATCATAGGATCTTCAACAAAAGCTATCAAGACATTGAAAAAGGGACTGTCTGATAATTTCATGATGAAGAACGTGGAAATGGTGAAGTACATTCTTGGTTTGGAAATTAAGAGAAGTAAGGACAACCAAGTCACCTGTTTCAGACAAAGTACACAATGGACTTGTTGAAAAAGTATAGCATAAGTGAAGCAATGTCAGTTGACACTCTTCAAGCCACAGGCAGTGTTTTAACTCCATGAAACCTTATAGACAAGAAAGGTGTGAATAGACACGTTTCCTACAAGAATGCAATTGGAAGCCTGATGTGTGTTCTTATCAGGACAAAACCTGATATTGCTCTTGCTATAAATACCTATGCAATATTCAACAACAATTTGGCAGTTAAGTATGAAGAGGACCATGAAGTACCTTCGAGGCACTCTGTCATATGGAATTAGGTTTCAATGAACTGATTCAAGTGGAATGCAGCTTATTGGAGATATGTTAATTCCAACTATGTAGCAGACATTGCGAACAGACAGCAGAACAGGTTTTGTCTTCAAGCTTTGTAGAGGACCTATTTCTTGGTCAAGCCAAAAACAAACACTGGTAATGACATCTATGTCAAAAGCAGAATATGTGGCCAATAGCACTGCTGTCAAGGACGCTCTTGCACTTTGATACCTTCTTTTGGAACTCAGCTACCCTCAGGATACGACTTCCATCTTTGAAGACAATCAGAGTATCATACAAATGGCAAACAATGTTGTAATTATGGGCAGAACCAAATATATCAACATTGCTACTTCATTTGAGAGAAAATTGCAGATGAACATTTAAATCTTTTGTACTGTTCAACAAAGAAGATAATTACAGATTTTCTGATGAAGCAGCTATGAGACAGGTTAAGAATATTGATTGCTGCTGCTAAGATGATTGGCCTTCCAAATCATTCGACTTGAGGAGGAGTGTTAAAGCATATTAACATGACAAGTCAGATGATTGGAATGATTGAAATGCTCCTATGTGATTTCCCCTTAGTGAATCAACCAGGTCCTACCAACTCCAACATAATAGCTTTTCTTCTTCCTGTTGACCTTTCCTTCATGCTGTGATAAGGCCAGTGAGGGAACAACCCAACGGATACCAACTCGTTGAGTACAGGGAACAGACCTTTAATAGAATGAAAGAAAGAAATATATATACAAGGAGAGATAGGGATAGGTATTATGGGAGAGTGGTATAACACTTGCAATGCCTGTCGACCTGAGGAAACCTCTCGGTGTCCAACTTCTCCTTTCTTGAACTTCTCCTTTCTTGTTGTTTTCTCTCTCTGCCCTTTTATGCTAATATTCTCTGCTCTTCTTTTTTGGATATTTTTTCTAACTTAAATACTGCCTCTCTTTGCTTCTTTTTTTGTTCCTCTCAGGACTACTTACAATAAAACACATACTTTATTATTAGAACTTGCTGGAAAAAAG
>JAVKOQ010000556.1:0-27831 GCA_031835245.1 Balamuthia mandrillaris | reverse complement strand
ATAAAAGCTGCACCACGAAATGACAATTTTTTCTGAGAAATCCGTGTGGCCAATAGAACGGACGCTTTGAAAAAAATGCTGATCGCGTTATTTTTGGAGAGCTGATGTCACCATTACTTGAAGTTTAAAGTAACAAAAAAAGAACTATAGGATGAATTATTTGAACGTTACTTGAATTGGACTTATTTTTCATGAAAGTCGACACTTTTTACCTAAAATAAATTTTCCTCCGCGAAATTCATCCACACCACATAAGTCATTCTCCCGTTTATCTTTTCTCTCAACAAACAAACATCAAAACAACGCAATGTGCACCAAAGGTATCAAATTGGTGGTCGTTGGGGATGGAGCCGTGGGCAAGACTTGCCTTCTCCTTTCCTACGCCCAAAACAGACCCCCGGCAACGGATGAGTACATTCCCACCATCTTTGAGAACTACGTGGTCTGCCTCACGGCTGGGGATGACATCATAGAGCTCTCCTTGTGGGACACAGCCGGACAGGAGGAGTACGACAGACTGCGTCCCCTCAGCTATGGCAATGCGGACGTCGTCCTGCTATGCTTCTCTGTGGA
Source organism: Balamuthia mandrillaris (assembly GCA_031835245.1). NCBI lineage: Eukaryota > Discosea > Longamoebia > Balamuthiidae > Balamuthia > Balamuthia mandrillaris. The sequence continues at coordinate 27,258 of JAVKOQ010000556.1, read as the reverse complement.
CAATCCGACCTCCTTTGAGAACGTCACCTCCAGGTGGTATCCGGAGCTTCGGCACTACATCCCAAACGTTCCCACAGTGCTGGTGGGGACCAAGAAGGACAGACGTAACGCATACGACACGACAGGACGGTTCGTGAAGCCAGAGGAGGCTCTCAACTTGGCCAAAACGTTGAAGGCCAAAGATTACGTCGAGTGCTCTGCCATTACAGGAGAAAACTTGAAGCAGGTCTTTGATACGGCGGTGAAGACCGTGCTCTTCTCTGGTAACAAGAAGAGCAAGAAGCGGAGAGGAGGAAAGAAGAAGTGTGCTTTTATGTAAACTGATTTTAGCTTGTAAATAAGAAACGGGAAGAGACATAAAGTCTCTAATATTTATTTTTTTTTTAACACAAAAAAGTCTACTCAAGAAATGAAAACCACACCACAAGGGAAAGAGACCATTCAAAGAAGAACTGGTAAATTGTCCATCTTGTAAGCCAGGACGAGATCGTTCACTGTTATCGCTCCAAGTTCAGCCGTATAAAGCTCCACCATTACACCTCTTCCTTCTGTATATGCTTATCAATGTTAAATCCTCAACACTGGAGAAGAAGTTGAGAAGAAGAAGAAACGAGTACCACCTTGGAGAATAACTGTCGGATGATGTTTTTCGCGAGCAGCAACTTTGACGACTCTGTTGAAAAAGCTAATACAAGAGTTGAATCCGTCCAAGTGCCACTCCTTCGCTATCACGAGACTTGGAGCATCTGACAACACGCTCTTTCGAACGCACCATCCCCGTTTCATCATATCCCCCTTTAGCTCCTTCTCTGCATCCGCTTTGGTGAGAACATGATGTTGGGAGAGCTCTTCTGCAGGGATGCAACTTTGATCTTCCCAGTTATGTCCATCAGTTGTGAAGCTAAAAGCTGAAGAATAGGAGGACGAGGATGGAGAAGACAAATATGGCGAAGAAGAAGAAGGAAAAGAAGAAGAAAGAAATGGTGATGATGAAGCAGTGGCTGCAGCAAACGAGGATGATGAAGTAGGAGAAATAGCAGAAAAACTAGACGAAGCAGTGATGGCCTCTGCTTCAATGGAAGCGAGCAACACGTCCAACTCCTTTTGCGCCGCGTCCACATCATCCATCTCAACGATCCTTGTCTGTTTCGCATTCTCCGCTTTTTCCTTTTCTTTTTCTTTGTGTCTTTGTCTGTCGGGCATTACTTCCGCATTGTTCAGAACAGTTCGTTCATTACTTCTAGGTTGTACCTCTTTCTTTCCTTCTTGCTGTTGTGGAGGATTTGGCTGTTGTGAAACGTATTTCTGTTCGACAAGAGAAGGATCTTCCAAAAGATAAAGCCACGGTTTCGTCTTTCTATCCCATTCCTTCCTTCTTCTCTTCTGTTCCTCCTCCTTTCTCAACAGGGCCAAGCGCTCTTCCTCCCTCCTCCTCTCCTCCAAGAGCATCTTTTGGAGCTCCTCCTCAGTGAGCTGTCTCTGAAAGCGTCCGCTTTTTGTTGTGCCGGAGTCCTCCGTCCTGCTGGTCTCAGGTGCTCTTTGCGGTTTGACGGCAGGAATGGAGCCGGAAGAGGATAAAGGATGCGGGGCTACGGTCCCTCCTTTTTTCCTCAGCTCAGCACGTTCAATAGTCTTTGCAAGACGTTGCTCCTCCAGCGCAGAAGAAGTTATGTCGGCCATGGCTTCAACATAGGATTCCTTTTTTTGTTGGTTTTGGTGCCAATTATAATAACATATTAATTAAAACACTGCCGGGACTGCAACCAGCACTGAAGCAGGCAATGGTATCTTTGGGATGACAAACTCTCAGCTCTCACCTCAGGGGAACAAAATGAACGTTGAAACACAACCTTCCATCAGAGATTCTCCATCAGCCCCGTGGTTAACATTCCAATTGGAGGAATTAACGTATTATTCACTTTTTAAGTCTTCACCAAGGCCTGTTCGGCCGGAGTGGTCTGTTTCCAAACAAAAGAAACAGCTTGGCTTGCTCTCTTGCTCTCTCTCTCTTGCTCTCTCTCAGTTGCGGAACAAAAAATACACCAAAGCGAAAAGTATTTCATGACGACGTGAAATTAACAAAAAACAACCCCCACAACCAGTTTTTCTTGGCAAGAAGAAGCTGCACTGCGAGAGAGAAACAACGGAACGAGAAAGAAAGCGAAACGCTTGGTTGTTGCTACGCTTTTCGTTCGTTTGTTGGTTTGTTTGTAAACTTTTTTTTTAAAAAAAAAAAAACAAAAACAGTACACCGAGTTTGGGTTGATGCTCTGCCGAACCTAGCACTACTGGACGGAACCAAAGGTAAAGGTGATGCTGCGTGGAAGGATAAACTCGGTTGGGAGACACCGCCCTCGCTTGTTCGGTGGTGGATGGGAGCCCCGGCCGCTCATGCAGCGACGTGCAAACCCTTTCTACTCTCGTTCTTTCTGTACAACAACTGCCACCACTAGCGCAACCACGAGCAACGGTGTAGCAGCTCAACCAGCGATTAGCAACAGGCGCTTCTCTTTTCGCTTTGCCGCATTGGCGTTGACGGGAGGTGCTGCTGTTTGGTACCAAGTGAAGGACACTTCCTTTGAGCCAGAACCTCTGAAGGAACTCAGAAGTACAGAGCTTTCTTTTTGTCTTGTTATCTTTTCTTTTCAGTTTTAGTTTCAAAAGCTGATCATCGTGTTGGCCTCGAAGCTGCGACTAAAACAGTGGTGCGTGGAGGAAGAACGCTGTTGACGATGGCCGCCATCGCAGCGGACTACAAGTACACGTGGTGGCGCTACAAACCCATCGAAGGGGATGCCGTCTCCGAGCAAATGGCCAAGGAGCAGACCTCCCAGGTCCACAAACGCTCCGCCGAGCGGCTGCTGCGACTCTGCCAGACCAACAAGGGGCTCTACATCAAAGTAGGGCAGTATCTCTCCTCCATGGTCATCCCTAGGGAGTACACTACTACCCTGCGCGTCCTGCAGGACCAAGCTCCCTCTGTGGACTTTAGCGTGGTGCGTCAGGTCTTTATGGAGGACTTGGGGCATCCCCCGGAACACTTCTTCAAGGAGTTTGAGGAAAAGCCCTTGGCTGCCGCCTCTTTGGCTCAAGTTCATAGAGCCATTACCCACGATGGCAGGGAGGTAGCCGTCAAAGTGCAGTATCCGAACCTGAGAGTGGAGTTTGCGGGAGACATGTGGACCCATGAGACTGTGCTTAAGATCGCTCCGATAGTGTTTGAAGGGTTCGACCTGGCATGGGCTCATGAGGAGATCGAAAGCAATCTCGTTAAGGAGCTGGACTTTGAGAACGAGGGACGCAATGCCGAACGGTGTGCTAGAAACTTCAAGGACAACCCGAGAATCTACGTGCCAAAGATCTATTGGGATCTCACCTCCAAACGGATACTCGGCATGGAGTTCATTCATGGCTTGAAGATCACGCAAACGGAGAAGATAAAGGAGGACCTTAGCCTTGACGTTGCGGCGGTGGTAGGGACCGCCATTAAGGCCATGGCCGAACAGATTTATGTTCATGGCTTCGTGCATTGCGATCCTCACCCTGGAAACCTCTTCGTCCGCAGGACACCTTGCTCTTTATCTTCTTCATCTTTTCCTTCTTCTCCCACACCTTCCTCATCTTGGCTATCTTCGTTATTCTCTCTTCTTCACCATCCACAATCTCAAACACGAGCGAAAGGGGGAAAGAAAGACTTTCAATTGGTCATATTGGACCATGGTCTCTATCGCCAGCTCTCGGAGAAGACAAGGATAACTTACTGTCGACTATGGGAATCCCTTATTCTCCGCGACGACGTCAACGTGGCCAAACACAGCAAGGCTCTTGGCGTGGACAACTGGAACCTTTTTGCCATTCTTGTTTTGATGAGACCCTACGCAACCTCCTCTGGTGTAGCCTTTTCCAAACAATACGTTGACTTCAAAAAGTTGTTGAACAAACAACCACAAACGGAAGCAGAAGCAGCAGAAGCAGAAGACAACTCTTTCAACGACTATTATAAACTCTACTCTCAGTTTAACACGCAAGACAAAAAGAGTCAACTGTTGGAGGAGATGCAGAGAGCAATGTTTCAACAAGTGACAGAAGTGTTTCAAATGATGAAGCAGATGCCAAGGGAGTTGCTGTTGGTGATGCGCAACCAGAATTACTTGAGGGCACTCAACAAAGAGCTTGGAGAACCTGTCAATCGATTTGCTATCATGGCACGTACTGCAGTACAAGGTACTCACTCTTCCTTCCCTTGTATAATCCCGTCTTATTCTAGCCACTCCAGTCCTCTCTGTTATTATTTCTTTATTTGTTTGCACGAGTTAAGTTAACGATAATGGTGTAGGCATTCATCACCGAAATCCAATTGTAACAGTGGAAAAAGTGCAAGGAGAAGAGAAACTCGTTTCCAAAGTGGCGGACGAGCTTCCAGTGAGATCAAACAGAATGTCAGCTCTCGCCAGCACGCTGCGGTTCGAGCTGAACCTTGTCCTGTCGGATTGGCTTTACTGGCTGACCCGGTGGTACCTCAGCTTGATTCTCCCCAAAGAGCTGCTCGAACAAGCAGAGTTCAACGAAGAGATTGCTTTGGAAGTTTAGGGTTGAACTTTGGTGCAGCATTACCGTCGACAAGCAGCTAATTAATTAACGGAAAAACAAAGCGAAGCAACAATAAAGAAAGAAGAAAACGAAGCAACCAAAGCAAGAACGATGGCGGATGATTTTGACGATGTGGTGAGGAAGAAGTTTGCCGGAGGATCTCTTGGCTCAACGCCGCCTGGTTCGCCTTCCTCCGGAAGAAAAGCACCCCGAAAGATTCCCGAGGCCCTGCCGTTGCCGCCTGGAGGGGAGAACAAGCGACAGGTGCTCGACCTGTTCGAACAGCTGAAACCTATGATCGACCGGTACATAGAGCAACGCGTGGAAGAGCGGCTCCGAGAGGAACTTGCAAAGCTACAACAATAAGACAGTCTTGCCAACTGGGGTTGTTGCCAACACATCGTTTGTTCTTTTCTCCGCCCTGAACTAGGATCTGTACATCAATCAACTTTTTTTCTTTTCTTGAACGTTCTTCTCTGCTTTTTTTTCCCCCTGTTTGCGGCAAAACGTTTATCCGGTCGACGATGGAAGGAGGAGTGCATGGCCACAACGTTGATCCAACATACTCGTATGACGCCGATCCCTCTTGCATTGTTCCGCTCGAAGGCAGAAAGAAAGGAGGGGCAAGTCGATGCGTAACGACCTTCGTTGTCCTTCTCCTCCATCATAGAGGGCCTTCTTCCTTCTCAGCATCCTGCCTATACTCGTGTTCCGTGACTAGCCAAAATATTTCTTTATTCTCTTCTTTTTTTTTTTGTTGTTTAGTTATTGTTTTTTTTACAAGTGAAGGAACAGGCGTTGAAACTCAAGCCTGTAAGGAGCGATAAGCAGCAGCGTCCTTTGCCAGTGCTTCGATCTTCTCCCTCATGGCGATATCCTCGCTCTCTGTAGAACAAGGTGTAGGAGGTGAAGGGGATGACGGAGAAGAGGAACAGGAACCAACATTATTGTTGCTGTTGATGTTGCATGAAGAAGATGATGGAGAAGAAGTTGAGAGGCTGGCTGAGGCAGCAGCAGCAAGGCGAGGGCCAATGGCGTTAGGCGTGAGGACCATGTAACCTCTGGAACGGTTGGTGGCTGGGTCAGTGTCCTTCATTGCGGAGAAGAGGAGGGGCAGCTCCACCCAATGCGGCGGATACTTGAACCTCGCCACGTCCATTATTAAAACTGTTACAAAAAAAAGTGGTGAGGAAAAGAAAACAGCGAGGGTAGAAGAAAAGTGGAACAGAAAAAAGAGGAGAGGAAAGAAAAAAATAAAAGATGAGCAAAGTAGAGGCTGAGAGAGAGGAAACCATGAGGGAGAGTTTTAACCTAAATCTCTATCAGGGTGGTAGCCTCCAACAGGGCTGAAGTGGCCGGCGCCAGTCTGGCCCAACGTCTCACGGTTGTAACCAACCACTATCTGGCTACCCTCAGCACGCGTTGTTTTTGTGACCGCCTCTCGAAAGCTATTCTCATTGCTGTATCATTCCCTTATCAGAAAACATGAACGGAAAGAAGATAAAAAGAACAAAAGGAAGAAAGAATAACAAGAAGCAAGAAGAAAGAAGGAAGAAGAGGAGAACAGAAAGTGAAGGGAAAAAGCACCTTTCAGTGGCATAGAAAACAGAACAGTCTGCTCCGTTGCACCTCGCCAAACAAGCAAACTCGTTCACGGTGGTTCCTTGTTGCTTGACGACCTCCAGCGGCTTGCAACACTCCAGCAGCTCCTCGCTGAACCATCGCCACGGCCCTTTCCACACCCGCTTTGGGTCAATGGCCAACGCGTTCAACACCATCGCCAACGTCCCTAGTCCACAGTAGCTGTTGAGTTTTTACAGAGGAAAATGTTAACGAGAGAAGAAGAGACGAAGAAGAAGGAGAAGGAGAAGGAGAAGAAGAAGAAGAAGTAGAAGAAGAAGAAGAAGAAGAAGAAGAAGAAGAAGAAGAACAAGAAGAAGAAGAACAAGAAGAAGAAAAGAAGAAGAAGAAGAAGAACAAGAAGAAGAACAAGAAGAAGAAGGAGAAGAAGAAGAAGAAGAAGAAGAAGAAGAAGAAGAAGAAGAAGAAGAACAAGAAGAAGAAGAAGAAGAAGACAAGAACAAGAACAAGAACAAGAACAAGAACAAGAACAAGAACAAGAACAAGAACAAGAACAAGAACAAGAACAAGAACAAGAACAAGAACAAGAACAAGAAAGAAGAAGAAAAAGAACAAGAAGAAGAAGAAGAGAGAGTAGGTACGCAGGTTCGCTTTGCGTGTGAAATTGAGCAGCTAAACTGAAATAGTTTTCCATGTGACCGCGCTCCAGAGCTTCACGAAACAAAAGCTTCCCTTTTATTCGAAACACAAACAACAACAAAAATAAAAAAAAAGGCAAAGGATAGGAAACAAGTCAGTCACGCATGCATTAAAAGTATTTTCGTACTACCACGTTTTTTTGATTTTAACAAGAATGAAAGGCTGGACCGGAGATGGCTTACGTGGTATGCATACCTTCTCTCGAGGCAAAGTTAACACAACGAGAGGGCAGTTCTCTGCGATAAAAGCTCTTGAGCTGCTGCGCTACCGCCGCCGAACTCATCTTTCTTTTCTCTTTTCTCTTTTTTTTTTTGTTTATTTTAGTCATCAAATTTTTTTTATCCGGAGGCTGCAGAGTTGCTGCTGAACTTGTGTTCTCGGAAATTTTAACGTTGTCGTGTCGACGGTATCCGTCGACATTTATTTAGAGAGTCTGAAGCCGGCTAATGGTGTCTTTGGTTGAAGCGGGCTATCAGGGAGACAAAAATATTAGCGAACGGAGTGGGTACCTTTTCTTTTTGGTTTCAGAGAACGTGTAACACCCTTTATTGCGTTTGAAAAGGGTTCTGTAGCGGTTGACTCCAGAAAAGATCGCAAAGCAAAAACGGCGGAGGGAAGAATGCAAAGCTATGCCCCACCTCCATGTTCCATGGTGGCAACGGCGATGCCACCGCCTATGACCGCTGGCACTGCTGCTGGGCCCTATGACACCACAGGCTTTCAGCAGCACCAGCCTTACCCTTCCACCTTGGCCTCTTTCCCTGCTGCTGCTGTTGGCTCCATGGCCGCCGTCGCCACTCCCCCAGCCACCTTCTTGTACCTTTCTTCTTCTTCTTCTTCTTCTTATCGTCTCTCCTTCCTCCGCTTTCGTTTTCGTGTTAAACAAAAATGAAAGCCAACCAACTCTCTATAGCAGCGGTGCTCCAATGGGTATTCCAACGACAACAATGATGGCTCCCACGACCTCTGTTGGGCTGCAGCAACCGCCGGCGGAGGTGCTGGTCTTTGGCAAAGCCCAGTTGAAGAAGAACCAGTACTCGGAGAAGCAGCAGCTCAAGGCCGAGGAGAAGAAGCACAAGTACCAAAAGAAGCAGTTAAAGAAATACGAGAAGACCGCTGCTGCCGCCTTCCCTTCCTCAGCCGCCATGGCCTCCCCTCCTCCCCCTTCTGTCTATCCTTCTGCCGCACCAGTGGGGTTTGCTCCTCCTCCTTCTTCTTCCATCTACCCTCCTTCTGCCCCTGTTTCTGCTCTGCCTCAGCCCTCTGCTGTCTACCCGCCTTCTGCCTCTGTCTATCCCCCTCAGACCGGTATGATGATGATGATGGGAGGAGGGGCAGGAGGGTCGGTTGGCATTTTGGCGATGGAGAAGCAGTACGTGGATGGTAAGGTCCACACCTATGCCCAGGGCCAAGGCATCAAGGCACAGATCAAGATTGATAAGAAGACTCAAAAGGTTTATTATCTTGTGGTTTTCTTTCTTATCATTTCTCTCTCTCTCTCTCGTCTTGCTTTTCTCTTGCCCTTTCTTGTTCTTGTTCTTGTTCTTGTTCTTGTTCTTTCTTTTCTCTTGTTCTTGTTCTTGTTCTTGTTCTTGTTCTTGTTCTTGTTCTTGTTCTTGTTCTTCTTGTTCTTCTTCTTGTTCTTGTTCTTGTTCTTCTTCTTGTTCCTCTTCTTCTTGTTCTTGTTCTTCTTCTTCTTCTTCTTCTTCTTCTTCTTCTTCTTCTTCCTCCTCCTCTTCTTCTTGTATCTTTCGTTTTTTGTTTCTATACTTATAACTTCCTATAATAATGGCTATATAACAGTACGACGAAAAGGCTGCCAAAAAGATGCACAAACTCGAAAAAGAAAACGCCAAAAAGCAAGACAAGTATCAAATGTACCAACAAGCCTATCATCAACACCAAGCACTCGGGGCAGCGCCTTCCCTCTATCCTTCCACCGCATCTCATCTCCCAGCAACAATGCTTCCCTCTGCTTCTTTTGTTGCTCCTCAACAACATCCTTCTCTTTATCCCGCTTCTTCCTCCTCCTTTTCTGCTGTCTCATCCTCCACTTTTGCAGCGGCCACGGAGCAACAACACCAATGGCCAAGCGTTCCTCCTCAAACCTGGGATCCTTCTCCTCCTCCTACTATTCATCACCAGTAATGCAACATATCAACATATAACATGCACTCATTCTTTTTTTTTTCTCCCATTCTTTCTTATTGCAGACAACACCCTTTTTGCTTATCCACTTCTCCATTCCTTCTTCGAACCTCATGGTTCTCCGGTGAGGAGGATGCGAAGCTCCAACAACGCATTCTGTGGTCGGTGGAGCAGGTGTAGAGGTTTGGCTCGTGGGGAGAGCAATAGAGTCCGCTGATCCATCCTACGTGTGCCTCGAAGCTCCTTGATAGCTGCCCCTTCTGCACGTCCCATACTTTGATCAGTCCATCTCTCCCTCCTTTTTTTGTTGTGTTGTGCTTGTGAGTAAGAGAACAAGCAGCAAGCTCACAATAGATCTAAAGCAAACGAACCAGAAACTATCTTAATAGGGTCAACGTGAAGATTCCAAACGCTTCCTTCGTGACGATACAAACACTCATAACTCTGCTTTGCAAAGTCACAGTGGAGGACCTGGTGGCCTCCATCCACGTTGCTGCATGCCGCTATAGCCGTGTCCTCCTGGGGATTGTAGACAAAAGTGGAGAAACCTACCGACAGCGAAATGTCGTTTGAGGAGGCCACTGACGAGGAAGCGGACTGTTCTGTCTCAATTGCACTTCGCTGGAGGCCTATAATAGTGCAGAAGCAAAAAAATTTAGAAGAGAAAGAGGGGAAGAGAATAAAGAGGGAAAGAGAAAAAGAAACCAGTTCGAAGATCCCAAAGGTGTAGGCTTTCCATGGAGGATGCAACCAGAGTCAGCTGATCGGTGTTAAGTTGAAGGGCTGTAATGCGGGAGTTATATCCGTTTGAAAAGTTGAACACGTCGTTCATCTTCTGTGGCATTCTTCATATTGACACAAAGAAAAAGACAAATAAATAAAGCAAAAACACCCAAAGGAAAGAGTAAAGTGAAAGAGGAAGATGCGCTCACCGAATATCCCACAAAGTGGAAACACCCTCACGAGAGCCAGTAGCCAAATAGCCTTCTTTGAGCTGCAGCTGACAAACTGCATTGTTGCATTTGGCCACGGCCATCACATGAGCAGCGGCCTCGACGTCCCACACGTTCAGCTTGGCAAGCGTGTTGGTGTTTGGTCCTGTGCCACCGCTCACTAACGTGGTTCCTTCGAGGCCGCAACACCAAACGGAACCGGGGTGATGGTCTGAGAAGATGTGAAGAGGTTTTTGTGCCTTAGAGGAGGCAGTCGCTGACGATGAAGTGGCTTCCGATGCTGTTTCTATAGCTTCGGTAGGTTCATCTGCAAAGCGTTCATAGAGAAATGAGAAGAAGAAGAAGAAGAAGAAGAAGAAGAAGAAGAAGAAGAAGAAGAACAGGAACAAGAACAAGAACAAGAACAAGAACAAGAACAAGAACAAGAACAAGAACAAGAACAAGAACAAGAAGAACCAAGAACGAAGAAGAAGAACGAAGAAGAGTAGAAAAAAACAAGAAGAACAAGAACAAAAGAGAAGAGAAAGAGACCACAAGCTTCACGAAGCAACTGTTGCGTGGGCTTCCATAGACACACGTTTGTGTCTGAAGAACCAGTAGCTATAACTCGATCGCTGGCTGCAATGCAACGAACCCATGATAAGTGATGATGAAGAGTCGCCAAACAGCTTCGTTCTTCTTGTTCTTCTTGTTCTTTAGACGTTGCGTTGGACACATTCCATACTTTAACGTCGCCTTCTTTGCCACCTGTTAGCAGACATTCGTTTGCTATGTCGGCTATCATACAGAATATTTGGCCCTATTTGTTGTTTGCAGGTGAGAAAGCAAGGAAGCAAAGAACAAGAAGAAAGAAGAAAAAACCCTATGCGTGCCCATTTCAGTGCGTGAAGGGAGTCGCTCCGTTGAACTTAGCCAACTTTTGTCAACAGCTCTCCTCTTCCAATAATAATACCGATAAGAAGAAGCGGAAGAAGCAGAGCTAGACGTCAGTCGCTGCTCTGGCTGTTGCTGTAGCTCTTTACGGTCATTGCTATCGTCTTGCTCCTTTTTCTTTTCTCTCCTCTTTTCTCTCTTCTTCTCTTTCTCTTTTTTCTTGCCCTTATGGCTCTGCTTTCTCATTGTGGCTGACAAGAATGACATAGAGGTCACTTCTCCTTCTTCTTCTTCGTCAAACTGAGCAAAGCTTCTCCAACGTTGCCGACACAGCGACCGCCAAAGGGAGCCCTCGGAGGTGACCACCTCCCGAAAGAGGCGGCAGGTCGCTCCAAAGCGGAGCAAGGAAGCGGCGTCCAACAATTCCAGGACGGAGAGCAGCAATTCCGTCGGCAATTGGTGCATGAAGATCACGACGTGGTTGTTTTTTTTCTCTCGTTTGCTGTTGCGGAGGAGGTTTGGTTGTGGTTGTTGTGCTTGGTTCTCTCCTTCCTCGTGAGGGTGCTGAGGTCCTTCCATCGTTGTTTCTTCTTTTGCTTTTTGCTTCAACATATAAATTAAAAATATTTGAAAAATTGAATTTTTTTGAAAATTAACAGATAGAGTCGATATTTCAGAATTTTAAGAAATTATTGGACAATGGAAATATGATAATAAAATATCGACAAATGGAAAACAATTGCCGATTATCATTCCAGTTTATTCGTTTATTTTTATGCGAAAGAAAAATGAGAAAAGAAAAGAAAAGAAAGAAGAAATGGAGAATAAGGCGGCCCTGTGCTTGTTTGTATTCTCAGAGTGTGAGTAGTTTATTTTTTTTTTTAAACCCACTCCTTCCTTAGAGGTGAGAGTTGAATAACATACAAAAAAAAAATGGGCGACGTGGTCATTTCTTCGCCATCACCGGCAGAACAGCAGCAAACCGAACTTCAAACCTTGGAGGCTCTTTTTCCATCTGAGTTCAAGAGTACATGTTTTTTGTTTTATTTATGATTCTTCTCTTTTCTTTTCTCACTTTTTACCTCCTTTTTTTTTTTGTTGTAAAACAGAGCTGGAAGACAGCCCTCCCCGTTTTCAGCTTTGTTTGGCAGAAGAGTCGTTGTTGCTGCAAGTCACGTATAGCTCCGAATATCCTCTTCAGGCTCCCCTCTTGGAGGTGCTCAACCTCAACCACGAGGATGAGCTTTGGAAGCGGGAAGACTGTCTACTCTTACAAGCCATTCTCTTGTCTGAGGTATTGTTCGTTTCCTGTCGTATTGTTCTTGTTCTTGTTCTACTGTTTCTTGTTCTTGTTCTCGTTCTTGTTCTCGTTCTTGTTCTTGTTCTTGTTCTTGTTCTTGTCCTTCTTCTTCTTCTTCTTCTTCTTCTTCTTCTTCTTCTTCTTCTTCTTCTTCTTCTTCTTCTTCTTCTTCTTCTTCTTCTTCTTCTTCTTCTTCTTCTTCTTGTTCTTCTTCTTCTTCTTCTTCTGCTTGTTCTTCTTCTTCTTGTTCTTGTTCTTCTTCTTCTTCTTCTTCTTCTTCTTCTTCTTCTTTGTTCTTGTACTTGTACTTGTTCTTCTTCTTCTTCTTGTTCTTCTTCTTCTTCTTGTTCTTCTTCTTCTTGTTCTTCTTCTTCTTCTTCTTCGTTCTTTGTTCTTCGTTCTTCTTCCCTCTTTCCGTTGTATTGATGTACAATGTGATAAATAGGCGGAAGTACATTTGGGAGTGCCTATGATACTTCCATTGGTGCAACGCGCCAAAGAATGGGCCGCTCAATGCAACTCTACACAAGGACAACTGAACGAGGAAGAAGAAAATGGAGGCCAAGAAGACTATTGTGAAGATGAAGAAGAAAATGAAGACGATGAGGAAGAAGGATGGTGGGAAGGACCAAACGACGACGTGATGGTAGCCTTCAACAAAAAGAAGAAAAGAATAATTCACAACAATGCCAACACAAACAATGAAAAAGAACAAACGAATAACACGTTCGCTCAGCAACAAGTTGGGAGAAGACAACGCAGACGACAAAGAAAACAACAACAGAAACTAGAAACGACATCCTCCACAACAAACAAAGACAAAGAAACAACACAAAACGAAGAAAACGAAGAACCAGCAGAAACGATCGAACGAAGAGTTGCTCTTTTTAGAAAAGCTTCCTCTGAGTTACAACATGTTGGTATGGTGGACCTGCAATCCACTCAATCCATCCTCGAAGCCACGTTAGACTACCTCAAGCAACGTTACTCCTCTCGTCCACTACCTCTTTCTCCTTCCCCTTCTTCTTCAGCCGATCTTTCATGTTCTTCCTGGAAGAAAGTTTGTTTGGAGTTCGTTTCAGAATACGACGTGCAGCTGCAATGCCAGGCACAGACAGGAAGAATACAAATGGGACTGAGAACGTTGAAAGGAAGTTTTTGGGATGGCGTCACTTCGCGTTATCCGTTGGAGAAACGATTCTTGGAACAGCACGGCTTGGACAAGAGCAAAGAGGACGTCCTGTTCTGGTTTTTGTTGCACGAGTTTATGCATTTGTTCGCGGGAGGAGAGAAGCATACGGAAGAGTTCTTTAAGGCGGTCTTGGCTTTAGCTGCTGAGAATCGGTTCTTATTTTCAGAGACATTTTGTGCATAGTTGTTTGTGAATCGATATGGCTTTAAACAATCCCATCTTTGTTACAGGGTGATGCTCCAACTACCTCTCCACGATGTACTGGAGACAACCCTTGTGTCTTGCCAGTTTGGCAAAGTCAAACGCCTCTCTGGCGTTGGAGCAGCTGAAGGGAGGCAGCCTCAAAGGTCTTACCGAGCCGAACAAGGAGGTAACGCCTTTACCGTTGGTATAGCATCGTACGTTGTTCCACAGCAGCAAACTTTTCCTGCGGGCTTGGCGGCCAACGGTTGGATCAGCAAAGGAACGCAGATAGCGGTGAGCAAGCGCTTTTCGTTAAGTCGATGCCAAGCCTTGCTCCTGTGGATGGCTTTCAGCCTGCTGCCTTGCCTCGCTCACCATCTAAAGAAAGATTATAAAAAAAGAAAGTTTCCAAACCAAACGTCCAATGAAAAATCAAATCAAAAAGTGTTTCAGATCAGATCAATTGAAATTGTTCCTGGAAAAATTACCAAAAATTTCGAAGAAAAACAGCGACCAAAAAAAAGGGAAAGAAAAAAAAAGCGAAAGAAATAAAAAGTACTTTTTTTTTGGTCGACAGGGACTTGGGATGTACGGGTTGATGCGTTATGAGTCTTGGGATTGTGTAAGTTCCACAATGGAAAAAGAAGAAGTTTTGGTGGTTTCCAAACTAACGCACGCCAAAAAACAAACTATTGCTTTATATTCGCATAGCCCGCTTGCACGTACTTGAACGAGGATGCGCAGGAGAGCTGTTCCATGTGCGGCGCCGCAAAGCCGGACACGCCTCATAATATGCGCAACATCAAGCTCGCCAAAAAAGATCCTTCCTTCACGGGGTTAGCTACGCCTACGTTCTCCTACGAAAGCCCTTTCTTTCCTTCAGGTTCATTTTCTTTCTCCTCTTCTCTTGTTCTTCTTGTTCTTGTTCTTATTCTTCTTGTTCTTCTTGTTCTTCTTCTTGTTCTTCTTCTTCTTCTTCTTCTTCTTCTTCTTGTTCTTGTTCTTCTTGTTCTTGTTGTTCTTCTTCTTCTTCTTGTTGTTGTTCTTCTTCTGTTTACTTCACCCTTTCTCTGCTTCTTCTTCTCTTTCTTCTTCTTGTCTTACATGAAACATAAATACAGCAAAAAAACGAGCAGCCCCGCCTCCTGTACCAAGCAGCACAGGAACTGCCTTCACATTCATCGCACCCTCCTCTTCCTCTTCTTCTTCCTCTACTTCCTCTTCAGGGAGTCCGTTCGTGTTCGGCGCAACATCACCCTTCGCTTCTCCATCGTCGCAAAACAAAGAGAAAGAGAAAGAAAGAGAGACATCAGCGGAAGAAGCAACAAAAGAGGAAAACCAAAATAGTGTTGAAGAAGCAATTGCCGATGAAGCGAAGTCGTCGGTCAGCGAAGAATTGGCGAAGCTACGCGAGAAACTGAAAGCTCTTGATGAGGAGAGCGCAAAGGCCACACTTGATCGACAAAAGAAGCAACAGGAGTTAGATGTGTTGACCCAGAAAGAACTTAATATGCAACAACAGAAGGCCAAAGTTACAGCGCTGTACGCTCATCCCTACAATTCTTTTATTCTCTGTGCTCTTCATTTCTTTAACTCTCTCTCTCTCTCTCTCTCTCTCTCTCTCTCTCTCTCTTTCGCCTTTGCCATTCTTTCCTCCTCTTCTCTTGCCGTTAATGTGTTTTTTACCGAAGCATAAAGACTGCAGCCCGAGCGGCTAGAGTGGAAAAAATGAAGTGTGACATCGATGCAGAAATAACAACACTTAGAGAATCATTTCGTACGTTTCACATCGTTCATGTCTTTAAACAAAGAAGCAGAAGACAAGACAAAAAAGATAATAACACAAGAAAAAAGTCCTAACTTTCTTCAAACAACTAAAGATGAAGTACGGCTGCAAAAACAAATTCAAATGAAAGAACTGGAAGACCTTAAAACTCAACTGAGAGCCAAACAGAAGGACTGGGAAAAGCTTGAAGGTCTCTCCAAACAAGAACAGCAAATCAGCGAAGAGCGTCTAAAACTTTCCGACGAACGCAAGGCTCTAGCTCAACGCTCTCTCGCAATAGGACAGCAAGAAGACACATTAGCTCAGCAACAAGCAGAGTTTCAACAACAGCAACGTAAAAGAGCGGAAGTAGACGAAAAGGCGAAGACAGCAATGAAGTTCTCTTCAGAGCGTATCAAGCTAAACGTCGGAGGCACTCTCTTTGTCACCTCCAGAGCCACTCTCACACATATGCCCTCTATGCTGCAATCCATGTTCAGCGGCAGGTTCTCTCTGGAGGCGGACAAAGAGGATGGCAGCTTCTTCATCGACAGAGATCCGACTCACTTTAGGTTCATCCTAAATTACTTGCGAGATTCTCATGTAGAGCTGCCTTCTCTCTCTTCTGCTGCTGCAATGGATGTTCTTCGCCAGTTGCTGGTAGAGGCCGAGTATTACGGTCTGGACGGATTGGTGATGCAGTTGAGACAAATGGAAGAAGAAGGAGAAGAGAGAGAAAGAAGCAAACGAAGCAAAGGGAAGCTACAACAACAACAAAAGAGTAAAGGGGAAGAGGAGGAAGAACTCGCAAAGCCGAACAACCTGGGCGGCAGCGCTACTATTTCTTCTTCGATCTTCTCTTCCGCTATTTCTTCTTCCTCGCCACAACTGTTAGTTGGAGGACCTCCTCCAAGTTCCTCCATCTTCCTTGCCCCTCGAAAGAAACGCGACGAAAAACAAAGAGGAAAGAAATGCAACACTTGAAACAAAAAAATGTCTAACAACTTTTACTGTAATGCTTAAAACAATTTAAAAAAAAAATAAAGAGAAAAAAAAGTGAGTTAAGAAGAGGTGCTTTCAGCGCTGCGACTGTTGCTTCGGCTGCGTGTTCCTAAAGAGTCTTGCGGAGAGGAAAGATGATCCAGGAAGGAGTGAACTAAAGGGCTTTTGGTGGAGATGAAGACTGCCAGTTCCTTCAAAGATAACGGTGTGGTGTCCTCATCTGTGTTTATCAGTTGTTGTAAAAGCTGTTCGTTTCGTTGTGGTGTCAGCAAGAAGCAAAGCAAGAAGCAAGAGTAGGCACAAGAACATGAAGACGTACCTTCGAAACACCGATCAAGTTTTGGGCCTCAGGAGAGCCAATGGCATAGTCCTCCTCTGCCACCAAGCCAAAGTACTGTGGAGAAACGATCGCCGGACAGAAGAAGCGAAGGAAGAGATAGCCGCCCACGCTCACTCGCAGGTCCAACTCTGGGAACTTCTTTTGGGTTTTATGGCGAAGGTGTGCCGCCAACTCACGTATTTCCCTATCGTTCATTTGAAACAGAATTGTTAAGAATGGAAGACCCAACAGAAAAGAAAAGAAAAAAAGAATGGAATGAGGTATGAAGCATGACGAGTGAAGAATGCAGAACATAACAAACCTTGGACACTGCGGTTCCGATTTCAGAATAGCTCCAAGGATGGTTTTGCTGAGCTTTACAATCTTCTTTGCCATCTCCACCGATATGACTGCCAGATTATTGCACTTGGTTCTCTGGTGCGTTGCTCCTTCTTTGCTGTCTTTTGAAGCAGAAGCTGGCAAAGCATGGTGATGGTTGTCCCTCGAAGGTGCAGAGGGCAGATGATGAATAACAGGACATGAACCCCCTCCACTTACAACAACGTGCTGATGATGCGGGTGATGGGCGTATTGGTTTGTTTGTGTTCCAGGAGCAACGTTCACATGAAGGATGGAACGGATCTCTTTGCCGATGGCCAGTTCCAAGTACTCCAACCCAAAGATCATATTGAGGTGGCCCAGGAGGCGGGTCACGCTGCTGTCCGCACGGAAGAGCAGACTCACGGAGGAGGTCTCTTTGATTTCTTGCGAGATGAGCTTCTTCGTGTAGGAAATGTAGTCATAGTTCTTCAAGTTGGAAGAAGGACGAAGACGAGGAGATAAGGGTTGATCCACTACAGATGAAGATGACGAGGAAGAGGACTTATTGTTGCTCTTTGTTTGTTGGTACCAAGAGTGAACGTCTTTGTTGAGTTTTTGGAGAGATTCCCCAAAGAGCATGTCTTTCATGATGAGGTTTGTTTTCTCACAGCGATAGAGCTTCCTGCTCAACGTCTTTGTTTGATCTTCTACTTCTGCTATGATGTGAGGAAAAACAAACTATTTAAAAAGGGATTGAATAAGCCAAAGAGTAAGTAAATAAATACCAGCATCTTCCTCCTCGTCATCACTCAAGTACGTCGTCTCGCTGGTGGCTTCATCACTGGTGGTAGAATCCTCGAGGCGGTAGGGACGCATGATGGCCACGAAACGACATTCCTCTCCTTCGAACACTTCCGTCAAAATGAGTTCGATGGTGGTGACGCTGCCGTCCTTCCGCCTTGCTCGTAGCGGACGCGGTTTGCCTATCAACCTCTTTTCTCTCGATTGCTCATATCTTTACAGAAGAAGAGGGAAGCACGAAAGAAAGAAAGAAACGACAAGAAAGAAAGAAAGAAACGAAAGAAAGAAAGAAAGAAAGAAAGAAAGAAAGAAAGAAAGAAAGAAAGAAAGAAAGAAAGAAAGAAAGAAAGAAACGACAATAAAGAAAGAAAGAAACGACAATAAAGAAAGACACGACAAGAAAGAAATAATATCAAAGTTACAAAAAGCCGAGAGCAAGGTAGGAGAAGTGAAGAGAAAAAGGCAATACCTTGTCATGAATTTGTGGTGCATCTGAGCCATGTGACTTTCCATCAAGACGGAAACGCTTTGGCCCACTATCTCCTCTTTGGTGTAACCATAAAACTTATCAAAGCCCGTACTGACACCCAATACGGTCTGTTATAACGAGGCAGAGAGACAACGCTAAGCAAGAGACCGACAGCGAGAACAGGAGACAAGATAACGTACGCCACGTTGATCAGTAACCACAACGACGTCATGCTTTTGCAGAGAGAAGTTGTCAATGTTCTCTTGTGTGGTTTGCCAGGAAGCTCCCGCTTGGCCCTCGCGCGACTGTTCACAGAGCAGCGTTATCCAGTCGTTCATTTCCTTGTTGTCTTGGGCTTGCAGGAAGAACATGTCTTTGGATTTTTTGTGTCCCTTTGTCACTGTAACATAAAGGCATACACATGTTAGCGTCTGAAGAAAGAAAGAAGTAAACTACAAGAAAAGAGACAACAGAAAAAGCGGAAGAACGTGAGTGAAGTGAGAACAAGAAATAACGAGCACAATAGAGCAGGAAGAGAAGAGAAGAAAAAGAGAGAGAAGAGAGCACAGGAGAAAGTGAGGAGAGGTCAGTGCGAAAAGAGAGAAAAGCAAAAAGGAGAACCAGTTCTGGCGAGACTAAATGAAAAAGGTCTTCCGGTGAGTGACTCAGCCTGCCGTATGATAACGTGACTCACATCCATAATCTTGACAGGTTTGGCGGCCTATATCATCCCATCGTTACAGCATTCAAAAGTGAGTCGGAACAAAGAAGAGCACAAAAAAGAAAGAGGAAAGAGAGGAGGAAAGGGTGCCGGGAGTGTAGGCTAAACGTACGCCTTCATACTTGTACTCAGCGAGATAGTTCAGCTTCAGCACGAACCAACCCTCCTTCCAACGCCCCCAAAAGTTTTTGGTGCTAAGCCGTCCCTGTTTGGTGACCGGCGCGGAGAGGCGCACAAACTCCGAGTGGGTGAGGGCGGTGTCCTCCTTCACCGTCTTTTTCTGCTTCTTCTTGTTCTGTTCATTCTCTTTTTTGCGGGCTTGCTTCTTCTCTTTGTGGTGTTTTCGGTGTTTGTGATGTTGAGAGTGAGAAGGGAGTTGAAGGTGGTGGGAGTGCGAATGCTGCTCTTGTTGCTGTTCTTGTTGCTGCTGCTGCTGCTTGTCCTTCTTTTCGTGGGGAGCTCCGTTTTTGCTGCCACCTCGAATGAGCTTCTCCATTCCTCTTTGCCAACACAACAGGTAAACTTTTTTTTCTTGTTGTTGTTGTTGTTGTTGTCTCCTGTTGTGTTTCGACCGTTGGGGATCACCTAGTGTGGTTTGCAAAACAAAGAAAAATGAAGCTCAACTATAACTTCCTAATTGTCTGTGTCTTTTGCTGGGTCGCCCTTTTCCACCGGAGGAATGACGGAAGAGGGATATAGTATTAGCGTTCAAAAAAAGCAATTTGTGTGTGTCGCTTCGTGCGTTCACTCCGGGACAGACTGCCCGTTCTCGTTATCTCGAGTTTTCGTTTTGGGAAGACCAACATGGAAAAACACGAGACTGAATGCCCTTGCTTGCCACTTCTCAGAAAAACTAGCGGGAGACCAAACGGGTGGTGAGGTCGCGCTGTATCTCTGGCCTTTCCTTTTTCTTGTGGAATCTGGCGGAGAAAAAGCCTCTTATCGATGTCCAATTTTTAGCTGACGTCATATATCTTCACGTATCTTTCTCATATCATCTGACGTCATCCCTGTCCGTGCGACACCGTCAAGGGCAAGTTCCTCACCATCCGCAAAAGCTTCCTTGCACCGCTGGAATGCGACCCCAGATCAGATCCAGCTTCCGGAAATTTAATCATTGAAATTTTCCAAATCGTGAAAACCGGAGAAATTCAAATTCGCCTAAAATTCGCCAAAATCGGTAATTGTCGACACAAAAGCAAGCCGGCGCCCAAGAAGAAGAGAGGGAAAACAGGAGAAGAAAACGTAAAGCATCGGAGGAAAACTCCTCCTCGTCCTCGTCCTCCCTTGTTTTTATTTTAAATACTCTGATTTTGAAGGAGGAGCTCTTGAAACTCGTTTCTGTTCAAAAAAAAAACTTTTTGGTACGTACGTGCAGAGGAGAGAGAGCCAACAAAAGAGAGAGAGCGCACGCACGCACGCTTGCTAACCACTCTTCGTTCTTCAACGGAGCTGTAGTGGGTAGACCGAAAGCGAAAAGGTGGTTGGGTGCACCTGTCCTGTGTGCATACGAGAAGTGGGTGGGACCAACTTTTCATAGAGTGCAAAAAAAGAAAAATGCAAACAACAACAACCGTCCAATCGAAACGTCGTTCTCCTTCCTCCGAAGAACCTATCGACGATGCTTCTTCTTCTTCCTCCACAGAAGACGAATCCTCCCCCTCCACCACTGCCACTACCTCCTCCTCCTCATCAACAAAGCCTTCTTCAGAAGACCGCTCCTTTGCCTTTCGCTCCCGCCGCAGCCGCAGCATAGGGGACCTCAAAGAGTACGAGTCGCGCCTCCGCCGCTTTGAGAACTTTGTGGCCACGCTGCCGGGCAAGCTCCGCGACAAGCACCACTACATCCAGGAGCTGCGGCGCATCCCTGCCCTGCTGCTGCAGAACTCTGCCTCGTGGGCTGGCCTGGGGGAGGGCCGGAGGGGCTCGCTGTTTGGCCGGAGGCCTTCGCTGTTTGGCAGAAGAGGCGGCGGGGCTCTGCAGAGAAACCAAGGCGATGAGGAGGTGGAGTTTGACCCGGTGACGGGACAAAAGCTGGTGAGCGAGAACAAGATGGAGCCGGATGACTCCATGCCGAAGACGCCATTGAGCTTCAAGGTGGTGATGGTGGTGTTGATGCCGTTCTTCCCGGTGTTTCTGTACGCGCTTCTGTTTTTCTTTTCTTCGTGGTTCCAGTTCATGTATCTCTTGTTTATATTGTGCTATTTTGCTGTTCTTGTTGGTACGTCACCTTCTCTTCTTGTTTTGCTCGCTTTCTCGCGCTCTTCTCTTTTTGCTTCTCTGTCTCTTTTTGCTCTTCTTCTTCTTCTCTTCTTCTCTTCTTCTTCTCTCTTCTTATTCTCTTCTCTTCTATCGTTAATCATGATTTTGGCTTGCATGAATGGCACAATGCAGCTTGGATTATAACGGAAATTGCTATCCGACCGCCATGGTACATACCCACCAAACCAGAAGAAGGTCTTACTGACCAACAGATACCTGCCTATTGGCAAGGCATCTGTCACAACCCCAAGGTAATTTCCTCTTCTCTCTGTTTGAGTTATTTCTGTCCTTTATGTCTCTGCTCATCACTGTTATCAATGATTAGTATGATTTGGGTCTCGATTATGACGACGTAGAGTTCTTCTCCGAAAAGAACAACTGTACACTTCGCGGATGGTTCATCGGGGCTGCTCCTACCTCCTCTGTCACAACACCAAAAGCAGAAGACGGGGCGAGTAAAGACAAATCCGCAACCTCCTCCGGATCCCTAGGCATCGTCTTTGTTCACGGAGGAGGCAGAGACAGAAGAGCTTTTCTTCGTCACGTGCCTCTTTTCTATAAGCAAGGTTATGGCATGCTTCTCTTTGACTTTAGCGAGCACGGCACCAGTGATAGTACCACTCGTGGCTTCTCCTATGGCATCAGAGAGCAGCATGACGTTCATGCTGCCGTAAAATGGATGAAGGAGCAAAAAGGCTTTCGCCGCATCGTTGTGTTTGGTACTTCAGTAGGAGGGTCCAGCGTTATCATGGCTGCTGCCTCTGATCCTGATAATCGTATCGACGCGGTTATTGCTGAGAATCCTGTTGCTTGTGCTGGTTTGTTAGACATTTCTTGTTCTCTCTCTCTCTCTCTCTCTCTCTCTCTCTCTATTTATGTTATCGTTCTTGCCCTTTCTCTTTCTTACATTGCTGTTTATTACAGAGGAATTTGCCATATTCCATTTGAAAAAGATGTTGAGCGTATATGCTCCCAAAACTAGCAACTCAATCTTCATCATGCCCTTCTACAAGCTAGTGGCCCTCATCTTTCTCATCCGCATAGGCGCTCTCACCAAGGGCTACGAGAGACCCTACCTCTGTGTGAGCAAGCTATCTCCTCGCCCGCTATTGCTGATGCACGGCACTTCTGACGATCTCGTACCACCTCAACACTCTGAGCTCATTTACGCCAATGCTAAAGAGCCGCGAGACTTGTGGCTCGCTAAGGATGCCTGGCATTGCGCTCTTTATGACAAAGACCCGGTGGAGTATGGCGTCAGAGTGCACGCTTTTCTTAACAAGTATTTCCATTCGGAGGTGCCTCCCTCGCCGCGTCCTCGTTCTTCTTCTTTGCTGTCTTCCTCTGTTTCGACTGCTGGTGTAACGCCAACTACAGAGGAAGTTATCGCGGAAGAAGCTCGAGATGTACAGCGACAAAGAAAAGAGGAAGAAGAACAACAACTACTTGAAAACGAGAACGCAAAGGAAAGAAGGAAGGAGAAAGTTGGAGAAGGAGAAGAAGAGGAGGAAGGAAAGAATGACGAGGAAGAACAAGAAGGCGAACAAGCCATTCGCAAAGGAATGGAAGAGAAGGTGAAAGAGATCCGAGAGGAGAAAGAGAGACACAACCAAGAGAGAAAGCGCATGGAAAGAGAGGAAGAGACCGAAGTGAAGAACAAGCTTCAAAGCATGCAGCCCATCCTGCAATCGCCCCTCAAACGGAGGTTCTCCTTCAACGTCATCGACAGTCTCCCTGTTCCGCTCAACCGACGACAGCAACAACTGCCCAAAACGTTTTCTGAGAAGAGGTTCAGCATCACTCAGGTGCCTACGCAGCAACACCTCTCCAATCAAGGAGAAACGGATTCTTCTCACTTGCAAACGAATTAAATGGCCTTCTAACGCTTATGTGATAAGCTTTTTTGCATTGCAGCAAGTTTGATAGCTTCATCGGTGGTACACAGCGGGTTTGGTTTTATCACACGCGTCCCTCACTCAAGAGAAACAGAAGGAGAGAGGAAAAGAAAAAAAGAAGAGAGGGTATATGAGCACAGGTTTTTAGCTAACCCAAGGCCAATCGTTGGCTCTGGGCCATTTTCAATTGGGAAACTTACCCAAGCGTTATCACTATTTTTACTTTCACGAAAAAGTCCTTGCGTTTACTTGACTTTCTTTACGGTGGTGTTGCTCTTGCTTTGCTTCCATTTCGCAATGTCCTTCTCGGCGTTGGTCTTGATGCGTTGAGCCAAGTCCTTCCTGTAACCAAGCTTGAACAGCACCTCCAACCACACAAACAATGGGGCCATCAAGAATGCTGCAAAAGAAAGAAGCAAGCCAGAAGAAAAAGAAGAACAATAAGTGGCAGAAGCAAGAAAAGCGAAAAACAAATGGAGAAGAAGAACAAACCTTGTGCTACACTGTCTAATAAAGCAGGAGCTCTTTTCTCAGCAACACCGTGGCCAATAAACTTAATTGCCAAACAACAAAAGTTATAACGAGAACAAAACAAGCAATGCATGTTCAAGGAAGAGAAAGAGAAAGAGAATATAGAGAAAGAGAATATAGAGTAACGACGAAAGAGAAGAGAAAGCGAAACGATGAAAGAGGAAGAGAAAGAGAAAGCGAGAATTATTACCTGAGCAACCCAGGCAAGAACATGAAGGCCAAGAGCGATCATGTTGGCGTTCTCCACATTGGCCGCAAAGACCTCAGAAGCGTAGCAAATGCCCAACACAACTGGTGCATACAAAACCTGCAAGTGATTTATTCCATCAACAAAAAAGTTCAAGAGAAAAAGAAAAGAAGATGAGAGAAAGCAAAGGGGGGAAAAAAAGTGGGAAAATAAGGGGCGTACGCTGGCGAAAGGCTCCAAGTAGATGAAGAACAGGAGGTAGGCGAGGCTGACGCCCAGGGCTGCGTTCACATGCCAAGGACCGTAGGCCAGCATGCCTTGGGAGATATCCACCGCCATGAAGGGAGGCGGACTTTGCAGCCACACCAAAACGGTGAACATGATGATCGGCACACCGATGATGTGAATCCATTGATTACTATATTCCAAAAAAAAAATGAACAAAAAAAAAACAGTCAAAAAAAGAAAGTAGAAACAGAAGAATGGAAAACGTACATGGGGTTGTTGTGGTACTGGGCATAAAACCCGATCTCTTTCTCCAGGTTGGGCATCTTTGTTGGTGGTGGTGGTGGTGGTGGTGGTTCTGCAGGCGAAGCTTCTTTTTTAATCGTCCTCGGCAATATTTTTTAATGCACCCCGCTTGGGGAAACGGTACCGCACAGTCTTTGCTCTGTTCCCAGACAAAGGACACCGCAAAAGCGGGCAATATTTTCTCGTTTCCCTTGCGCTTTTGGAAATCCGTAGTACGAGCTGAGGTGACGTGTGCAGAGCGGAAACTTGGCGAGGCATTGGCTGGGAAGGAAGAGAATGGAGGAGCCCTCTCCTCCTCCTCCTCCAGCCTCATCATGGGAAGAGGAGAACCTGCTGCTGCCGGAGGGAGGGTGGATGGGGAGGGGTTCGGGGTTGCAGCGGGTGGAGGGATGGATAAATGATTGGCAACGCGGCACGGACAGTCCCGGCGAGGAGGAAGAGGCAAAGAGGAACGCCTGGAGCGCCCGAGAGGTGCTGCTTGGGGAGGAGGAGGACCGAAAGGAGGGCGATGATGCGGAGGAGCGGCTGTTGAGGTTGTTGTGGAGGCTGTCTCTCATCCAGAAGGTTTTCTCTTTGAGAGCTTACGAAAACCATTCTCCTGCGGCACTGTGGTTACAAAAGTCGTTGCTTCAAGACGAACGGTTATTGACATCGCTGGTATTTTTTTTCTTTAGTCACGTCTTGGATCTCTGCTCTCTGCTCTCTGCTCTCTGCTCTCTGCTCTCTGCTCTCTGCTCTCTGCTCTCTGCTCTCTGCTCTCTGCTCTCTGCTCTGCTCTCTGCTCTCCGCTCTCTGCTCTCTGCTCTCTGCTCTCTGCTCTCTGCTCTCTGCTCTCTGCTCTCTGCTCTCTGCTCTCTGCTCTTTGTTCTCTCTCTCCTCTCTGCTCTGCTCTCTGCTCTGCTCTGCTCTTAGACTCTCTCTCTCTCTCTCTCTCTCTCTCTCTCTCTCTCTCTCTGACTCTCTGTGGAACAATGCTATATTTTTTTTAAAAAAAAAACAGGTGGATAAGGTGACGAATGAAAACAGGATGGTGAGCTATGCTGCTGGAAACGCCCTAAAAGCTGTCCTACTGATAACACCCGCTTCATTTGGTTCTTCTTCCCAAAGCCAACAGTCTTTACGGTATTTGTTGGATGGACTGTTCATGACAACACAACAATTGAACCTCGATGCGATCCATTTCTTTCACAAGTTGCTGAAGGAGGTAAGGAAGAGAGAGAATGAAGACGAAGAAGGGTCCTCCGGTGAGGAAGGCGATGAGGAGGACAAAAATGAAGTCTTGGCTGTGGTGTTGCTGCGTATGATTGCAGACAGGGTTCATGACTTGCTTCAGCCGTTTCTCCTTCAGGTTTTTACTCTTATCTTCTCGTTATTCCTGTTCGTTCTTCATTCCTCGTCTTCTTCATTGTTCTTTATTCTTTATTCTTTATTCTTTTCTTCTTGCTTCTTTCTTCTCTTCTTTTAACATATCCTGTTGAACAGGATAGCTATGAACAGGCAGTATCACTTTTGGGTTTAGTTATTCAACTACTCAAGTTCAACACTAGATTGTTGCAAGAAGATGAAATGGAGGAAGAAAACTTGCATAAAGATGACAAACGGGTATCGACATTATTGCTCCCATTCTTTTCTTTTTGCTGTAGTGAAGAGGTTCGTTTATTTTTCCACATTCTTTCTCCATTGAGAGCTGATTGTTTGTCTTAGTTTGTGAGTTCAATACAGAGCTTTTCGCTGGAAACCAGTTCTTCTGTTCTACGATCTACCCTCAAGTTATTGTATTCGCTGTTTTCATGGTTATTGAACAGTGGCCAACAACAACAACAACAGTATTATTCTATTCATGCTGCATACGGACTCAAACTGGTAATTAGTAACATTCTCCTTCTTTCATGCTCCTTCTTGGTCTTGTTCGATGCTCTCCCTTCGCTGATGCTATCGTCACTTTAAAGATAGATATCTATCTTCAAATCTTACGGCATAATTCTCCCTTGTTCAAAGAGTCTCATACTCCAACACGAGAAACAAGCAGCGCACTATCTTTCTTCCTCACGGGATCATTAGACATAGACACGATAAAACTTTTGCAACGAAACATACTGTTGGTTCTGTTGAAAAGCTTGCAGCTGTTCACTACCTACCTTCAACGCGATAAACGAATGTTAGAGGAGACAAGGCAAAAAGAAGTACAAAGAAGAAGAGTCAACATTTGTTCCATGTTAACTGATCTTCTTCAATCGCTTTCAGGTAGCTGTTTGGCTTTACTCTTTTGAATCTTAGACTAACCTTTGAATTTGAAACAAACAGCTTCTCTTGAAGGACCGAAACCACTTCTCAGACAAAAGCTGCTGCAAATGTTCATTGAGCAAGATGACGCTCTAATGGAAGTGTTACATTGTTCGTTAGCTCTATGTTCGGTGGTTCGGTGAGTATTTTTATTTTACTCATTCTTTACTTTCTTATATTGATTTGCTTCTTCTTCAATGTGCCAACTAACAAAATATAAGGCTCTTCCATGGTGAACTTGTACATAACGAAAGAGACGTTAAGTTGCTGAATCTTCTACAACAGGAAATGGAGCCACATTTCCTGTTCTTTGATCTGTTGGCAGAACTTGGCTATGATCATTCCACGCTATTAGATTTTCTCATTTCAAACGAGACCTGCTTCTTGAACTACTTTGTTTCGTATCCTTTTTCTTTGTGTTTTTTAGTTCTTGTTCGCGTTGTTCTTTGTTTTCTTTAACTCTGATAAAGCTACTTGCGTTATGCTACACAAGACAGGGAACGCTTTCTTTCATGCCATTCTCTTTGGCTCCAAGAACGGGTTGACGAACACCAGCACTCCTCCAAAGCACTCCAGAAGCAATCATCTGTCATGGCCGCCTTCACCAACTTGAAGGAGGTCATTGCTCGACTCCATCGCAAGTCTTTGTTCC
>JAVKOQ010000555.1:0-27905 GCA_031835245.1 Balamuthia mandrillaris | reverse complement strand
AGGATTGGAGAAGGCTAGCGTACATCGTGGCGTGACATATAAAGATAAAGATTGCCGTCGCTTTTTAAAACGAGATAGTGATCGGTCCAAGGTACTCCTGTCAGCTTTGTCCTAAGCCAGGAGGTCCATTTTTTCTTCTGGCCGCCAGGCATTACCGCGGTAGAATCCTCTGAAGGAATGAAACTGGAACTTTTTAGCCCTACAATACCTTCTTTTACAGTATGAAAGCCATGTACAGATTTGGCTGCGCTTTGGGAAGTGTTGTCAGTGCAATTTCCCTTCTCTGTACGTTCATTGGGTTGACCTTGGTAATTGACAACCGCCCGTCCTTGCGATATGGGGTACTCTCCTTCGGTGCTGTCGTTTCTACGAAGTAGGAGCTGGGAGGGAGGCGAGGATTTTCTTTTGGCGGCCATCCTTGATCGATTGTCTTTCCAATCGGAGGCGTAAACGCACTGGGATTGTGCGACAATTTCTTGGCTCTGTAGGGCAAGCTCTCCAATTTGCTGTTTCATTTGCGATAGTAAATATTCCAGTTCATCCAAACGTTGCTCGTACTCTGTTGAGCTCAGCCTAGCATCCTTGGAGGTGCCATCCTGCCTCCTGAATTTTAGGTCCGGAAGACTAATGTCGGCAACGTCTGCACTATCATGACAAGCACTAGCTGATGTTGCAATCTGTATTGTAGCTAAGCTTTCCTGTTGAGTCTGCTGTGTTGTAGTAGCTTTCCTTGCTTCCATTTTTTGCCTAATGTGTTCCACTTTCCTTTTTACCTCTTCTTTTCTCTTTATTGCCTCCATTTCCTCCTTTATCCATCGTTCTAGCTGGGTCTTTCTTCGTCGTAAAGCTTGTTCTTCCTTGCGAAGTGCTCGAAGCCGTACAGCATTGATGGCATAACCAATCGCATGTAGCCAGTTTTCTACAGTTTCTGGATTGGGGTGACTAAAATAGAAGCTTCCTTGTGGCGATAGCAGTTGGAAGAACTCCATTGTCTCCAGCACAGCGATTTCTCTATCTTCAGCCAAACTCTCCAATCGTGAGCATTTCTCAACGCCTTTGCCTTGCTGCTCCATGCCCATGCAAGCCAGCAGAGAGGTGACCAATTGAGCTTGCTTGGAGTGAGCGGCCAACGAACGCACATTGCATGGCAGCAAATCAATCCCTCCAACGGCTTGTTCCTTCTGCATTATTTGTTATAATCAGCGACCTTATTCAAGGGAAAATAGTAAAAGCGAAATACCTGAGCATTTGAATAAGAGAAGTGCATAAAACCATCTTGTTCAATAGAGAACCAGTACTTCCGCCATCTCCCATCGCACTGGAGCACATCACACTCGTTGGTCGTACAATTTGCCTCTTCTTCTTGTTCTTCTTGTTCTTCTTGCTCTTCTTGTTCTTCTTCTTCTTCTTCTTCTTTTGGTCCTGCCTCAACCTTCTCGTTGATGACCCAGAGATAGCCTCGTGGCCGTTGCAACATACCGGTAGCACATCGCATTAATGGCATCGAAGAGCACCTCCGAAGCTTCCCTACACCGCCAAATCTCGGATTAGAAGAACTATCACTGCCTCCTCCAACGTTTACCACTACTACAATAAAAGCGTAATAAGAGAGGTAACAGAGAAAAAGAAGCAGGAGCAGAAGAAGAAGAAGAAGAAGAAGAAGAAGAAGAAAAGAAGAAGAAGAAGAAGAACAAGAAGAACAAGAAGAACAAGAAGAAGAAGAAGAAGAAGAAGAAGAAGAAGAAGAAGAAGAAGAAGAAGAAGAGCAAGAAGAACAACAAGAACAAGAAGAACAAGAACAAGAACAACAAGAATAAGGAGACATGGTGAAGCAAGAAACAACAAGAACGTAGAACAAGAACAACACGAAACTCCAGAAGTACCCCTGTGCTGGTGGTCATTATTTGTGCAGCCCCGGTCCGAATACCGTTTTTGTGGTGGAGTCGCGGAAAGCAGATAACATGAAGCAGAGGTTCCAGCTCTATGGCCAGCCTGAGAGGTTTTGGTTCTTGTTTTGAGTGTATTGTGGAGCACAGGGGCGTCGTTGGTAGCGTGAGAATTACAGGCCCTTAACTTTTCTGGGGTTAATAATGCCTCCATACGGTTGAGGAAGTAAGGGAGGGTGGTCCAACTAACCAGCATGGGGGTAGAGCTAGCCCTAAAGGAAAGGGGCCTTCTTGCCAAGTGTGGTCGGCCTTCCGGCCGTGTCACATGTCCAGCGCGCCAACTTGTTTGTTGCAACATGGTGGAAGTCCGCTGGCCGGGAGTCTTGCCATTGCTTTTTCCAGTGGTGGCAGGAAGCATGCTTTCTGCAGTCTTATGGCGGCTTATTCTCGCCTAAGGCCTTGAATTTCTGCAGAGTGTTGTTTGTTCGTGCGGCCTCATGCATTACTGCAATGATTATTCTTAATGATTAGTGTTAACCAGGCGCGAACACGTGGCCTTGAGCCAAGGCGTCGCTTCGCAGAGGAACAAACGCTGCTGGGACAGCTATGTTTTTTACGCAAAAGTGCAGTGACCCTCAACCACCTCCCTCCCTCGTCCTTCCAAAAAAAGGAAGTGAGGCAGTTTCCCCAACAACAACAACAACCCAACCGGTGGCTAAAAGCGAACGAAGCGCCGACGCACGTTAGCGAGCTTATATAATACCCACTTACTGACGCTGAAAGTTTTGGAAGTTGGAGGATGGGACACAAACTGCGGTTGTTGTTTTTTGTGGCGGCTGTTGTTGTGGCGGCTGTTGGTGAGGCGGTAGCTACCTCTGCCACAGAAATCAACTTTAACTTTGCCGGGATGATTCCGGAGAGCAGCGCATCCTGCTGCGAAGGGAGCGGGCGGCAGCACTCTTTCGACCTCGGGGGAGCTCAAGTTGTGGTGGCAGCCTGGACCTCTCCTTTCGGCATTGATCCTACCTCCACTGACAGGCCTGGATTTGGGTTCGAGGTGGTGGCTGCCCTCTGCCAGCTTCAAAACTGCGTGCCTAAGAACGTGATGGTACCTCTTTCTGAGGTGCTCACTCTCATCGATGCCGCTACCTCCGACGGCAACTTCAACAAGTTCACTGCCGATGAAAATATCCACGTTCTGGCTGAACAGATAACGGTCAACGCGGCGCGAGACGTATTTTTGGATTATTCTACTCCGTACGCCGTCACGGTACAGAGCCTCTACGTGCCGCCAGATTCCTCCTTTGCCTCTCTCCAGCAATTTGTTGACGACGCTTCTAACCTGGTGGGAGCTGTCTCTGGCAGCGTGTTCGTGGCCACTGCTGTCAATCTCGTAGGAGAGGAAAGAGTTCAACTATTCCCCGACTTCGCCACAGAGGAAGCTGCCCTACAGGCGGGCGAAATTCAAGGCATCGTCGCTGCCACTGTCACTACCTTCACCACCGATGTAGTTACCTTGGGTGGTCCTCTCTCCACGCCTAACTCCTTGGCTCTTGTCTTTCCCGAGAACAGCCTTTTGAGGAACCTCTTCAATGTGGGTTTGGCGGAACTGGAAGCTGATGGTACCATGTCCGCACTTCGCTCCAAGTATAGACTTGAATAAAACTTCATTATCTTGTTTGCAGTGCATAATGGAGGAAGAGGAAGAAGTACGCAAAGGAGAAAAAAAGGGATAGAAATGCTAGGTCCTTCTGATGCTACTGTTAGCAGGAGGAGAGGTGCCCTTTTTAGTTTGTACATTAGTGTTTGTCTTTTTCTTGCGTTTCTCTTTGGGGGTGGTGCTGTTCTTAGTTTGGGATGAGGGTATAGCTGACGCGCTTTTGGCCAACACTCGATAGTCGAACTTTTTCAGCTGCACCAACCTGAATTGGAGGCATTGATTAGCAACGTTCACAAAGCACAGATAAGAAAGCTGGCTAAAGGTGATGTAACTGCATACGGGATAAGATGTTCAACAAACGTAACAACTTCCTCCATTGTGTGTTGAATGCCTTGATCTGCTGTAAACGCTGAAACTTCAACCAGAAAGGCAGTGTCGTCCAAGCTCTCCGTCAATGGTGTACTTTGTGGCCTGTCAGCCAAGTGCTATTAGTGGGCATGTTTTGTGCATTTATTAGCCGCCATCTTCGAAAAGAGCATCAGTGAGCCCACCTTCTTGATGTTGGTAACGGTGACGGTGATCTTCTTGCTGGTGGTGAACAACAAGCCATCGCGTATAAAGTCAAAAGTGTTATGGTAGCCCATCAGCCCTAAAAATGCACAAATATTATCGCTAACCTCCACTTCTATGACGTTGCGAACGTTGGTAGTAAGGCCTGCGCGTGTTTGTGGGGTGCCCAGGAAGTGCAATGTCCTTAGATGTTGTCAGAATATATAGAAGGACAAGGACAAGGACAAGGACAAGGACAAGGACAAGGACAAGGACAAGGACAAGGACAAGGACAAGGTTACCATCTTGGTTCACCCTGTAGAGTGCAGCGTACTCGCAGTTCATGTTGCTGTGGCGTACTTTCTTCTGCAGTGGAGAGGGCTAATGCGCGGTAGACATACTCACGGTAAAGCACTTGCTCTTCAGGCAATTCACATAAACCGCGTAACCGCTCCACCAGGGTAGCGTGCGCCCTTCCACCCGCGAGCACTCCTTGAAGGAAACACTCATGAATTTTACCTCCTATGGCCGCCACAGCCTCCGCTCCGCTTGCACCAGCTAGCTTTGTCCCTGTTTTAGACATATCTTTGAAAGTGCCACCCAATTGCTTTCCGTCAGCAAAACAAAATGGGATGAAGCTTCTGCTAACTAAGGGTCAAGCCGATCAATGGGACAACGAAGTTCTGCTTGCAACAGCCCCTGCCCTCCTCCCTCTGTTACTCCCTCCTCCCTTCCTGCTCTTTCTTCCGCCCTGTCGACACGGAAATTTGTTTGTTTATTTTTTTCCGCGGCCAAACCTCAAGAAAGAAGAGCACACATACTACTTTGGCCTTCACCTTGCCTGCCGTTGTCGTTGTTGCCTGCTCAAGGGCACTACAGTTAGCACGCTAAACCTCCACCATGTCTTTGCCACCAATAAGCCTTGCCAAACAAGAAGAATCTTTGCCAGACCAAAAACCGTCTGCTTCTGAATCCCCTCTCTTGCCCTCTTCTGCGACAGTTGCGTTCGCACCCTTTACCCCGATTTCCCAAAACCTCGCCCTTAAGCAGCTTGAAACGGTAAGCTGGCTCTCCTTTTTGCCAGTTCACTCCCGCTTCACTCCCTGACCAATATACTCAGACTATTGCCGACCTTAGAAAAGAGAACTTTAATCTACGCCTCACCATCTTCCACTTGAAAGATCAGCTGAAAGGGCACTTGGACTCCGGACGAGAGGACTTGGTTGCACAATTAGTTGAGTTGAAAGTTATCATAGATGAGAAAAATGAAGAGCTATCCCGCCAATCCTCTTTGCTACTGCAAGCTAGAGATTACATTGAACATTTGGAGAAGGAACGAGAGAACCCTCATGGCTACGACCTGCACCTCCAACAAACCTTTTTAGAAGAGACACCACAGAATACTTCTTCTTTCCCTCCAACCTTTCCTCATGCCTCTGCGCCAAGCACTAAACAGCACCACCCAACACACGATCAACAATACTACACGCCTCTTCGTCAATCCAAAGATAAAGAAATTGCTGATTTGCATAGCCGATGCCAAGAATTAACCATGCAAAGAGAGGAGCTGAACCAACAATTGAAAGAACACAGTTCACCCAACATGATTGAGCAATTACAAAGGTGCAATGATGAGAAAGATATTTTAAGGGTAAGCGTTCTCTTCACTATTTCATCATCCATTTTTGCCTAACAAGTAACATGTAGAAGCGGTGCATGACCTTGGAAAATAAACTCAAAGAGGCGGAGTATATAGCGCAAACCAAAACAATTGAGGCACGTTCTCTTACCACTGCTCTTCAGGATCGCGATTATGCATTCAAACAGTTACAGAACCAGCAACAACTTGTACGAATTCTCTCTTTACAATGTTCTTCGAGGTTCTTACTTTACTTTGAAAAGAATCACATATCGCTGGATAAGGATCATACCAAGCAACAAAAAAAACTGGGAAACCGAAAAACAAAAGACAACACCGTTTTTGACGCAACAGTATGTGCCCCTATCCATTTCTCCTCTGATTGATTATAAACCTTAGTTTTTTGGAAGGAAAAACTAGATAAATCTGCCAATGGAGCAAAAAGTACCCAAGCCAAGCAAATTTCTTGCAAGACCCAACAAGATGAGGAAACTTTGATACAGAGCATTGCAGCTCGAGACAAATTCTTGGCCTTTTTGCTAAAGCAGCTAACTCAATTACACAAGCACTTTGCTACTGAGCACCTTGATTCTGCATATGCTTCTACTGATTCAAAGAAACCTGACCTATTAACATCAACAAACAAAGTGAGCATCACAAAAGATCACCCTTTCCTCTCTTCAGTGTCCTTATCTACTCTTCCTTCCTTATCCACCCTACCCAAAGGCACCATGTCCTCTTCCTTTTACCAAACTAGCGAAATGATACTGCAACACCTTGCCTTACTTGCCAACATCATCTTTTATAGATTACAACAAACACAAAGCACTCAACAACAGCTAATTACACAAATCAAAGCCTATATGACTCAAAATCAAACTCTCAAAACAGAGCTGCAACAGCTTTATGCTAAGGAATCGCTGTTCTTTCCTTCAAAATGCAACAATATGCCTCATTTTTCTAAAGCCAGAAAACAAGTTGCAACAATTAACAGCCAATCAAATAACCATCAAAAAACAACTCTTGCTGACTTTTCTTTACAAGAATTTCAAGAATTAAAACAACATGATAGTGTTATACCTTCTGCAAATCATGCATCATCTTCTTTTTTATCTACCTTGGATGACCATTTGAATAACCTCCTTAATCAACCTTTAACAAAAAAGAAAGACTCAACGCAACAAATGAGTGACAAATGGGAACGTCCTAATGTTGCTAAAGATCTTTGGGGTGCACGAGAGCAAGTTCATTATCTTAAAGAAAACAATCGTATTCTTAAATCTGAATTAGAAGAACAACAATCATTGCTTCAACACATTCAAACTGTATGTGAAGAATTGACACAACTTTGGTAATAAAAAATGAATTGTAAATGTTTTTTTAAAATAAACAAAAGAAACACAAAATGAAGGAAAAATAGGAGCAATAAAGGATAAGGCAGCATAAATTTGTAGTTTTAAAGAAAAAAAAGGCTTTTTAAAGGTCATGAATTAAAGCTTGAAAGCAAAGTTGAAACAAAATAGTAGAAAAAGTGGATTGGGTGCCTTGAATAAATTCCTCTTCCCCAGGAGATTTGAGGATTAAATGAGGTATTAGAACCTGAGTATAGAACCAAGACAGGAACCAAGAGAAAGACGGGAGCCAAACATATTTAATGAGAAGAAGTGAACAAGTGTGTTTGTGAGTGTGTTGTTTCTTTGTTCATTCGTCTGTTTGGTCTTGGTTGTGGGAAAAGTATTTATAGTTGAGAAGGCAACCAAGGAAGGAAAGGGGCTCAGGGTTGGGAGTGACTTCTTGGTTTCTTTGTTCATAAGTTCTAGGCTTGGAAAAGTTCCAGGGAAGGCAGGAGAAAGATCTTTGGAATGGCTTGGTGACATAAAAGATTGATGATAGCTGACGTGAGATTGTCAACAGAAAAGAGAAAAGAAACAAAGAAAGAAACGAAGAAAGAGTTGGTTATGTTGGCAGTTGCCAACAGAGGAATATAAGAAGAATAAAGAGAAGGACTAGGAAGGCCTTTCCCCAAGGAAATTGAATTTAATCCAAGGGGCATGAATATTGGATGTAACTGCAAGATAAGCCAAGTGTTAAAGCAAGTCTATAGAATGAAAAAAAGAGGTTGGAAAATACCTTCCAAATGTGTAGTCTTTGAAATCCCAAACTCATTCTAAAGGATATAATTCAGGATGTGTTTCATTTATCTATTAGATAAACTGATAAAGCAAAGAATTATTCCAAGGTTTCAATAATTTGAGTAAGGATTTGCAAAAAGTGGACAAAATCTGATCAATATCTTCAAGTATATGCCCAGGAGGCAAAAAGCAAAGTTTGAACCACAAAAAGTTTAGTTTCTTGTTTTAGACTGATTAATCATGGACACCACCATTGCTCTTTATGTTATTATCTATGACTATGAGATGCTATTTTAGTTATTAGTACTTTATTTTACTTTCTTACACAACAATCCATTTACATTCATTCCAACTAAACCTTTTACCTCTAAGCAGATAACTAATACAAAGAAAACAAAAACAAGTTTTTATTGGCTTTTTTATGTTAGTTAGTGCACCTCAGCTCTGTGGCATTTCTTTCCACTTGACTGGAGCTTTGTTGTACAGTCTTCTGTGATCAGCTTTCTGACTTGTTCTTCATCTCCATTGTCCATACTCCAGATTCTCAAGTAATCTTCCCAAAGATTTGGACATCTTAACAAGACATGTTCTGCTGTTTCTTCCTTCGAATTGTATGCAGAATACTTACTATTTGCTTTAAATTGCTGAATGGCTCTCCACTTTTTTCCAATGGATAATTCACCACAAATAGCATTCATTAATCATTTTTTCCTTGGGTAATCAATATGCTCCATTGTTGTCCAACCATTGTCAAGAAGTTATGCCATAGCTATGCTCTTGTTCTTTTTTCTCCTTCAGCAGCATACTTCACCTTGGCTTATACTCGAGTTAAGGCCCTCATCCTCTTGGCTTTCTTTTCAACACTACTTTTCTTTTCACTTACTTTCTTTTTTCTTGCCTTCCTCTTCTCTTGCTAGGCTTATCTCTTCAAGCAGCTGGAAGTGGCCATCTTGCCTCTCAGCATGACGAATTACTGCTTGCCTTTTCAACTCACGGTAGGCCTTGATGGTCAACAAGCCCAATTCTGCTCTACAAACCCCTGCTATAGTCCTTTG
This sequence comes from Balamuthia mandrillaris, assembly GCA_031835245.1. Lineage (NCBI taxonomy): Eukaryota > Discosea > Longamoebia > Balamuthiidae > Balamuthia > Balamuthia mandrillaris. Next base: position 18,984 of record JAVKOQ010000555.1, on the reverse strand, counting down.
ATGAACTTGCAATACATTTCTTGCTGTCTCATTACACACAGCTTTTTGATTTTCTTCCACTATGATTTGGAAAGCTCTGTCAGACTTGATTGATAATAGCCCCTGCAGCAATCTGGGCAGTGTGTGTATACCAAGATCTTGAGCAATGGCTCCCTGCTGCCTAAGGCTATAAATATAGAGAGCTTGCTCAGCTGTGGTGATCCTTTTGTTGATGGGGGATAAACCCTGCGGATCAAGAAAGGGACGGCACATAAGCAACTCTGGGTTTATTCACAAGAAAAGAGGTGTGGACCAAAGTGTGTGCTTTGAGTGTGTCGTGAGGAAAAAGGGAAAATAAAAAGGGGTGAGAGATTTTGGGGTATCCAGGGAAAGTGTCGACAGGAAGTCAAAATGACACGAATTGTTGGTTTTCCAACATTTTCCTTGGCATGAGTTCTCCACTCACCACTTTCTTCAAACCACAGTCTCAGGTACTTGGCCTTCTTCACAGCCTCTTCCTTAATCTCTCCTCTTGAAAGTGTGTATTCTTTCCTTGTACTAGCACCACTGATTTCTTTGCATTGAACTGGAGTGCCAGAGCATTCACTGCCTCCACTGCCACATTCAGTCTTCTTTGAAGCTCAAAAGAATCACTAGTCATCACTGCCAAATCTGCATTCCTTGCTTTATCTCCACTTTCCTTCTACTCTGCCATTCATAGCTTTCTTGCAATCAATATGGTGGTTATAGTAGTAGTAGTAATAAGAAGTTTATTTGCTTTGAGAGCAATACCACACTATACATAAAAAGTAAGCATTGTACATACATAGTGTACTTTTACTTCTCTTACTCCCTCATTCTCAATGCCTTCTCAATTGTTATTTCAGTTCACAAGTGAAAGGAATTGGATGTGCCTTCAGACTAACTTTGTATCATCTAGCTATCCTTTTCTTCCCCTTTTCCTCTCTTATCATTTCCTTACTTTTACATGACTTCCAAAGATTGATAAAATGCAGAAGAACTTCCACACTTCCAACTTGCTCTTGCTGCCCATAATCTCCAGACTCGTTTACAACTCTGCTTACAATGCTTCATCTCTTGAGCTCTGTTGCATTTCTTTCCACTTTATAGGAGCTTTGTTGTACAGTCTTCTATAATTAGCTTTCTGACTTGTTCTTCATCTCCATTGTCCACATTCCAGATTCTAAAACGATCTTTCCAAAGATTTGGACATCTTAATAGGAAGTGTTCTGCTGTTGCTTCCTCAGCATTGCATGCAGGGCACTTACTGTCCTTTTCAGACTACTGAATGGCTCTCCACTTTTTTCCAATGGGCAGTTCACCACAGCAAATAGCATTCATCAATTGCTCCTTCCTTGGGTAGGTAATCACTAAGCTCCATTGTTGTCCAACTAAACATCTTCCATTTGTCAAGAAGTTATGCCAAAGCTATGCTCTTGTTCCTCTTTCTCTTTCAACTGCATACTCTGCCTTGGCTACTCGAGTTAAGGTCCTCACCTTCTTGGCTTTCTTTTCAATGTCACTCATCCCTTCACTTCCCTCACCTTCTCTCTTCTCACCTTCCTCTTTCCTTGCTTGGCTTATCTCTTCCAGAAGCTCAAAGTGCCCATCTTGCCTTTCAGCATGGCGAATTACTGCTTGCCTTTCCAACTCACAGTAAGCCTTGATCATCAATTCTGCTCTACAAACCCCTGCCACAGTTCTTTAATGAACTTGCAATACTGTGATAAGGCCAGTAGGGGAACAACCTAATGGACACCAACTTGATGGGGATAGGGAAAAGACCTTTAATAGAATGAAAGAAAGAGATATATATACAAGGAGAGATAGGGATAGGTATTATGGGAAAGTGGTATAACACTAGACTTCTTGCTGTCTTATTCCACATAGCTTCGATTTTCTTCCACCATGATTTGGAAAGCTCTGTCATGCATAGTCCATAAAGTAGACTTGACAATGGCCTCTGCAGCAATCTAGGCAGTGTGTATACCAAGATCTTGAGCAATGGCTCTCTGCTGCCTAAGGCTGTAAAGGGCTTGCTCAACCTTGGTGATCCTCTCCTTGGCATGAGTTCTCCACTCACCACTTTCTTCAAACCACAGTCCCAGGTACTGGGCCTCCTTCACACATTTCATAACTTCCCCCTTTAGTCTCCATTCTTGAAAGCGAGCCTTCTTTCCTTGTACTAGCACCACAGATTTCTTTGCTGAAGTCCCAGAGCATATCACATCAATATATACACATTGAACAAGAAGGGAGACAAAACTCCTCCTTGCTTAACTCCTTTTTCTACCAGAAATTCCTCTGACTGTTGTCTGTTCATGCAAATAACACTTGGCATACCACAGTACTACTCTGCCATGATGCCCACTACTGCAGCCTCTTCTGCTCTCTTTTGCGCAATGTTCTTACCAGTATGTCATGAAAGTTAGTCTGAAAGCTCATTCAACTTGTGAACTAACATAACAAATGGGAAGGCATTGAGGATGAGGGAGTACGAGAAGTAAGAGTACACTATGTATGTACAATGCTTACTTTTTATGTATAGTGTGGTGTTGCTCTTTGAGCAAATAAACTTCTTATTACTACGACAACAACTACTACTCAAGGAAAAAGTAGGCCCAGTTGTTAAGCATATAATTGAAGTGCTCGGAAGTGAAGAGATAAGTGAGAGCCTTGTGATCAGTGAAAAGGGTAAAGCAGCAACTATAGAGCAAGCATCAAAATTGCAGAAAAGCAAAGACAACAGCCAGGAGCTCACATTTCATAGCTGGATAGTTGCACTGGGCATTGTTAGCAAAGGCAATTTTAGTGACCTTGCTTGTCCGGGGTCTCTTGGTAGAGAACAGCACCAACACCATTCTGGGAGGCATCAGTTTCAACGAGAAAAGGAAGATCAGGAGCAGGAATACTCAAGACATGACGCAAACTGAGGATGTGAGGAAGTAAAATTGATGGAAATACCACTAATTTAAGGCCCAATTTCTTCAGCATGTTAGTCAAAAATGACTGTCTCACTTTGAAAAAGCAAAAGGATGTGGAAGTGATGACAAAAACGAAGCTTTCCACATACAACCAAAACAAAGAGGGATACGCCATGAACTTCTGCTACTGAGTTGTTAGCACCCAGGGTCACAGAGGATTTCAATAGATGAAATCATATGTGGAATTTCTTAGCAGTTTTTACGTTGATAAATGAGCAAGAAGCACCTGTATCATGGAAACCAGATGGTGGTTCACTAATGCACAGGAGGGGTAGAAGTTGAGTCGTCATCATCAGTAGGAGTAATCTAATCAGGATCCCAGAGGTTGCTTTCAATCGCCAGGGAGATATTGATCACTTCAAGGAGCAAGGAGCCTTTGAGAGGACAGTACCAATGTGCGTTGAATATCCTTAGAAAGGGCAGACCAAAACTTGTGTAATAGCATGAAAGTATAAGCATTGTATATACATAGTGTACTCTTACTTCTCTTACTCCCTTATCCTCAATGCCTTTCCAATTGTTATGTTAGTTCACAAGTGAAAGGAATTGGATGTGCTTTCAGACTAACTTTGTATTATCTAGCTATCCTTTCCTTCCTTTTTTCCTCTCTTATCATTTCCTTACTTTTACATGACTTCCAAAGATTGATAAAATGCAGAAGAACTTCCACACTTCCAACTTGCTCTTGCTGCCCATAATCTCCAGACTCGTTTACAACTCTGCTTACAATGCTTCATCTCTTGAGCTCTGTTGCATTTCTTTCCACTTTATAGGAGCTTTGTTGTACAGTCTTCTATAATTAGCTTTCTGACTTGTTCTTCATCTCCAGCATGGAAGTAGATGGCTGTTTACCATCCAGTCATGGAGGAAACAAAGATGATCATCAATAGCTTGAATGGTCTCACCAGGTTTGGCCTTGAAACTGTGGTACTCATCCTGAAGCTTGGATTTATACTCAGGAGATCAAAAACTCAGCACAATTTTCTTCCTTGGTCATGTTGGAATTCAAGGTTTGCTTTGCCTAGTGAAAGGCATTGCAATCAGTGATTTGAGAAATAAGAGCAAGGTACCAAAGATCTGGCAGATAACAATGGACATCAAGGATCATTTCGAAGTGCTCAAGGAAGAAGACAGTGTTGTGTTTTGCAGGATTGAATTCAAGCAATCAGCGAGGCAAAGGAGGAATGGTTGCAGATGAAGAAGAAGAAGAGAGAAACAGGGACGAAGAAGTGGAAGCAGGTCGGACATGAAACAAGCAAGGAAGCACCATCAAGGTGGACAACACTGCAGCTATTTTGGAGACAGGAAGGACGTGTCACCAAAGTTGAGGCACAGTAGGAGAGTTGACAAAAGAAGTCTGTGAGTCTTGGCCAGGAATACGCAGTTCAGAAGTTCTTTTCACAGATGAGAGATTTGATGCAGGACACTTACTGTCCTCTTCAAACTGCTGAATGCTCTCCACTTTTTTCCAATGGGCAGTCCACCACAGCGAATAGCATTCATCAATCATTGTTTCCTTGGGTTGGTAATCACTAAGCTTCATTGTTATCCAACCAAACAACTTCCATTTGTCAAGAGGTTATGCCAAAGCCATGCTCTTGTTCCTGTTTCTCCTTCAACTGCATACTCTGCCTTGGCCACTCGAGTTAAGGTCCTCATCCTCTTTGCTTTCTTTTCAAAATCACTCACCTCTCTTCTCACCTTTCTCTTCCCTTGCTTGGCTTATTTATCTCTTCAAGAAGCTCAACTGTTCAAATCACTAAGTAATGATCACTACTTAGTGATAGTTAACCAAAAACTGCTTTATTATTTTGCACTCAGCAATTTTTGGCAGGCAGCAGTTTGCATTGTACAATCCACCAATTTCTGCCTTTGCTATTTTAATTTGAGCAGTTTTTGGCAGTTTTCAGCGGTTTTTGGCAGTTTTCTGTCATTACTGTTTTTAACATGAGGTTTTTAATGGCCAGCCACTCATGACCTGCATCAATAGTTATTGCAGTTGACGCTTTCATTGTTAAGGTCAAAAAGAATTATTCTTTTACCCTCTTGCAAATCAACAACACTCCAAGAAAACAAATCTATCAATACTCTGAGACACTTTCTAGGCACATTCTCTACCTGAAAAACACATTGCAAAAGAGCATGGATTACTATGTGGGAAAAAAAAGAGAGGTCAGAACGAAATAGCAAACACAAACCAACAACACCATGAGCATATACCTATCACGACTCTGAACCATGCATAACGCATTGAACACAACAAAGATGATAACCTCTCTTGCAGACCAACTTTACTCTATAAAAGCATACTCAATGATTGACAAAGGGAACAGGTCTTACATTGATGGGTGAATCTGACCATGAAGAAACTATCAATCTACAGTAAAACCAAAGTATGAGTTTGCCAGTCCCTATTCCAAGGTAGGGGCTATGGTACGATAAGGGTAGAGCGGAGCAAGTTGTTGGGATCCTCTCCTTGGAAGGGGGTTGTGGTACTCTATGAGCTGCCAAAAAGCTGTAATGGACAACAAAGTGCAGGCCTGCTCGGATCACAAGGATCAGTCGTGTCGTCTTGACAAAACTCATTCACATGTTTTTCTGCTTTTGCTGACATAGGCCAGATCAAGGGGATTTTTTTTTTGTCAAGCAGAGGGAATGGGTTTTGTCTATGCGGACAAGGTTTTGTATGGGTTTCCCTGCTAAAGTGGAATTTTTTTTTCCACTTTTTTGGTCAACTGCAAGAGTGAAGGGTAAAAATGCAAGCAGACAAGAAAGTGTATGACCGTGAGCGCTATCTTCAGCGAAAACGAGAAAGGGAGGAGAAGCAAAGAGAGGAACAACAGTGACAAGAAGAAGCTCAGGCGAAACTTGAAAGAAGGCAAGCACAACAAGCCACATCAAAACGGCGTCACCGAGCAGCTTCTTCTGCAAGTTTATGCTTGCCCTCTACTTCACCCTCACCCTCACCCTCATCCTCACCCTCACCCTTGCCCTTGCTCTTGCCCTCAAAAAAACAGTGCCAGCTCCAGAAAGAAAAACGACAAAAGCAGAAGGCCAAGAGCCATTGGCATCAACGAGCTCAGCAACAACAAGAAAAGGAGGAACAAGAAGCCAAGACACAGCGAAAAAGGCAGCTCCAGAAAGAAAGAAAGCAACACCACCTCCTCTTCGCTGAGCTCCTCTTCGCCAACCTCCTCTTCACCAAGCTCCTCATCAAGGCCTACACCAAAAATCAAGTTGAATGGAAACAGATTTATAATAGATATAAACACAGCTTCTTTTCCTGCGGTTGTGGCCCACTCACTGTCCTCTGCAGTCTAAGAGCACAAAAGCTCCAGCTCAATAAAACACTTCTCAGTTTGTGCACATCCTCAGCACTTTTACCAATCCCATAATTTTTGCTAACGCTGCACAATTTTTGCTTTTTCGCTGTTGGCAACTACCAACATAACCAACTCTTTTCTTCTCGTTCTTCTTTCTTTCTCTTCAGTCTTTTTCTGCAGACAACTGACGTTATCTCTTCGATCAATCTTGTCAACACCAAAGATCAACTTCTTGTTTCCAGTCTTTTCCCCTGAAGTTTCTTCAAGCTTAGAAATTGAGAATTGGCAATTCCGCTGACGAACCCTCGATCTCTGGTCCTTAGGTTCCCTTCCTAACTATAAATTGGTTCTTCTTTCATTTTCTTCACTAGGGTTGCAGTTCACAAACACAGAGGACAAACACACACACAATCACACACTTATCTTTTCTCTTTTATGCATTAAATTACATTGGGCTCTCGTCACTTTGTTGTTTCTTTCCTTGGTTCTATTCTCTTTGTCTAACACCGCCCTTGGTTTAGGGATGAACCCGAGCAGGCCCCTTTAAGAAAAAGTGTGTGAGAGGATCTTCAAGCTGGGGCTCAAGAAGTGATCAAGAAGAGAATCCTGCTGGTAGTCAAGTTGAAGGATTCAGCAGATAATTGTGATGGGATTTAGATGGAAGGAAAGTCCTACTTAGAGGAAAATTGCAAAAGAAGGTAAAGGGAGTACAAACACAGGTGCAAGCGCTTCTTCAAAGGAAAGGAATGAATGGTCATGGTGAGAAAAATGCAAGAGGGAGCAGCTACTATTGAAGATCTTTTGTAGCAAGTGGAAAAAAGGATTGTGGGATAGTGCAATGAGATGGTTTGATAGAGAAAGGAGACAAGTAGGAGCATCAAAAAGGGCAAGGAAGCCATGGTGGACAGCAGAGTTAACATCCTTGAACAAGCAGGTGGTGAAAGCCCATGCTCAGTGGCTGAGAGAAGAAAAGAATGATGGAAAGGCCAGAGAGGAATTTGTGGAACTCAGGAAAAGGTTTGTGAAGTTGTGAAAAGTCAACAAATGGGACTGGATGAGAGAATTTGCCATTTCTTTTTTACATTTCTTTTGTCTCCTGTGTAGCAATCTATGCCCTTTTGCAATGTTTATCTCAAGTGGAGAATAGAATAATGAAAGCTTCAGTTGCAAAGACTACTGTTGGCCTTTGTATAACAGACTTTCAACAATGTTTACCTAAAATAATACAGCAGTTTTTAATGCAAATTATGAGTGGCTAGCCATCAAAAACCACTTATATTAAAAATGGTAAGAAGAAGAAGGCTGTCAAAAACTGCTAAAAACTGCCAAAAATTTCTCATATTTAATTTGTTGGAAAATCAACAATTCACGTCATTTTGACTTCCTGTTGACACTTTCCCTGGATACCCCGAATTCTCTCACCCCTTTTTATTTTCCCTTTTTCCTCGTGACACACTCAAAGCACACACTTTGGTCCACACCTCTTTTCTTGTGAATAAACCCAGAGTTGCTTACGTGCTGTCCCTTTCTTGATCTGCAGGGTTTATCCCCCATCAACAAAATAGTTAAGGAAGAAATCAGGAGTTTGTCCAATGCAAACTGCCCACTGCCAAATATTGCTAAGTGGACAAGGTTACCACCAATGGCATGTATTTTGCTAAAGAGAATATATGTTTCCCATGTGTCCTATAATCATAAGAATGGAGCTATCTCAAAACAAACTTATTTTCAAAATTTCATTTATTTTAATTTTTCACATATATCTCAACAGCACAACTTCTTCCTTTGTTTTGTTGCAGCAAGGCTATGCCACAGTTTAAGAATTAATGGTGAAGTAACTGTTCAAGACTTTGGTAGGTGATATACTACTAAGGACACCAATGCCGCCATCCTGTCACAACCCAGCCTTGGGTCGTGCCAATTCCTCTCTCTCACACAATGCTCACAAAGGAGAGATCAGATTGGAGTGATTCTTGGTTTGCTCTTATTAGAAAGACCTGCTACACGTAGACAGTTTTCTCTCTCTAATTCTGTTATTCTCTCCTTTTTCCCCTCTTTTACCTTCTCCCACAGTCATGCAATACTTAGAGGTTCCATTGATTGGCTGGTTGACGTCATCCTATCAATCAGACCGAGTTCACGCCATGTGACAATCCTAGCCTGCACTAGCTGCATGCACTATATGCACTGCTCCTTCTCTTTTGCACATTTATTGTTTTTTTGACTGCCTGGTAATGGTTACATGATGTCAGAACTTAACCAGTCTTACTAGTCTTTTCTTGATATTGTTGTCACCTTCAGTCCAGGTAGTATATCAAAAAGAGTTGGCTTTTTGTAACCCAGGAGCACAGCTAAATGACTGGAACCAATGGGCAGGCATAGAAAATAGTTAAACAGGCAAGGTAATAGTGATGAAAATCAAAGATTTTTGTCCTGCTAATTTAATAGAGAAATTTAATTATATACAATAATATTGTTTATTATGGTTGTCATTATTTCTTTAAAATACAAGTTTTTATCAAATTTTGTTGATTTAAACATGAAAAAGTAGTATTTGTATTATCAATAAAGCATAATATAAGGCCCTTATATTTAAAAAAATTAATAATAATATAAATAATAAAAGCAAGTATTTAAATACCTTTGCCACATGTTTTATAATACGTTGAATATTATTTAACACATTTTCATTTAGAATGCAGCTCAAAGCTTCTTTCTTTTGGTTTATAATTTTCACTGCCCATCTAATAAATAATATTCATTGAAAAAATAAGAATTAGAAAAAATAAAGCAATCACAATTATTATAGCACAGTGATAACAACAACAACAACAACAACAACAACAACAACAACTAAGACAACAATAACAACAACAACATAAGACAACAACAACAATAACATAAGACAACAACATAAGACTACAACAACAACATACTCAGCATGACTTAAAAATGGACTATCATGGTAAAGTACAAAGTCAGCACCATATTTCAAACCAGTTTTTATGGTCCAGCCTTGTTTTTTAAAATGGGAATAAACTAAATAACTGGCCATAAATGTAGGTTTTGCAAAGGAAAACAAAGCAAAGCATTCTTCTTTAGTGAGAGGTCGTTTCATTGCCAATATTTGTGTTTGTAGGTCTAATGCATTAATCAAAGCATGGTATGACAAAAGAACAGGTGATTGTTCTTTCAGGTTATTTGTATCTTCACACATGAAGACAATGAGTGTTTGTAAATCAAAGACCAAAAAAAAAGCTTCTTCTAGTCCCAGTTGTAGTGGTTCATGTACTCCGTTTTGAAACATGTGATACAAATTATGGCTATCTTTTCTCTCAACAGGTGGCCACCATCCTCTGCACTTTCAAAAAGATGAGAATTTAGCAAGTACAAAAAAACAAAAAGCTTTACCCCAGGCTTTGTTGAGCGATGAAAGCCATCTTGTTGGCGCTTGACTGCGTTGAGATTGACGTTCGTTGCGTCGTTTGTGGATTTGTGGTGTTGGTGTGGTTTGGTGGTAAAGAAGCAGGGACTGCTGCGTGATAGCACACCCTTCCCATAAAACTCGCCGATTTTGCTCTCGACCTCTGGTTCTTCTAAACTCACGCTGCTTGTGCCGTTGCCCCGCAGTAACCAAACACCATAGCCTGTCCACAAGCCCCAATAGGAACCTGCTGGGTCGCAAGCTGCAGAGGGCTGCAGCATGGTTGGTCTTCTCGACCCCCAATAGCTTCTTTTGTTTTTATTTTTATTTTATTATTTTTGTGGTTGAGTCGGGACGACGTGACAGCCTCGGTGGTTGATTACTGGTTTTTTTTCCTTCTGGCCCTGTTTTTGGCAGACTCAGAGGTGCTGTTTGCATTAGATGAGGAAGGTGCTGCATTTGATTCTCCCCAATTGGTCAGCATTTCTAGATTAGCTAAGGTAAGTGATGGTGTAGGTAAAGCGATCAAAATAGCAGAAATGGGGCAATGAGGTACCGAGAGGGTTCTGGCCTTGTGCCTGGGCTTGAGCCTCTTTCATTGCTTCAGAGTCTAAATGTTGCAATTATGAATGCCACAATAAGTTTTAACGCTAAGCGTTACAACGGAGAAAAGAAGCGTGGCCAGAAGTAGTACCCATAAGCTTTGGCACGACCAGTATCATCACCAATGTGACACCCATCATAATGACCATCGGGTTTTTGAAGAGCTCAAGGAAGTTGAAGCCTTTGCGCTCCTGTAAAAGCAATTAAGAAAAAGCGTGGGAGGAGGCACAAAACACTGGCTAGGGAAAGAGAGAGCACCTCAAAAAATTGCATCGGAGCCAAGGGTTCAATGTTCAAAGGATAAGAGAGGCTCTTGCTCTTGGCAGAATCACCGGCAAGCCTGGCCTTCACTTTGCCATTGTGTTTGGCGCTGACATCCACCCGTAACTGGCGTTGGAGAGAGAGAGAGAGAGAGAGAGAGAGAGAGAGAGTTGTAACAACACAGTGAACGAATGGTCAGCGGTTATGTAGGGAGAGAAACGGCAAGTTGAGGTGATGGGTTCTAGAGGAATAAGAGATAACTACCAAGGGATAGAGGTGCTCGTTCGATACCACCTCTAGCAGATAGGCACCACTAGGCAGGTCTTTGCTGTCACATGGTGTTGTCGGACGAGAGGTTAGCAAAGGCACGGTCGGAGTGCTAAGGAAGGATGAGGGGGGCTCACCCACATTCTAAACAGCCCATCCTTCGTTGTTGGTAACTGGGAGAGTTGTCCTCCATTCCCATGCAAAATAATGCGAGTGGTGTTAGTGGCAGCAACCACTCTCCCGTGCACCTCGTAGTAGGCAGCAGCTGACTCCGCAATCTCCCCCCTTTCTTCGCCCTCTGCGCAACAACTGCTTGTCCACACAGTGACAACCAGAAGTGCAACGATAAGAACGCCTCTAGTCACCGACGTAAATGGGGTACCTCTTTTCCTTGGGAGAGGGGAGGGCGCCGTCCGCCACAAAGCAAAAACACCTCCCTCCTTCTTCTCCTCCTCCTCCTTCTCCTGCCCCTGCTGCCGTTGCTGCGTCATCCCCCATGTGCTGCTTCTTTTTCTTTTTGTAAAGGGGCAGCAGGCAAGCCAACAACACAGCCTGTGCCCCTGCCTGCCGTAATTAATGATGCCATCATGTCACGATGATGATGATGACGCTGGCATTAAAGGTCCACCCATCCCTCCCCGCTGGTTGTTGCACCCCCTTTGGTTGTTGCTCCTCCTCCTAAAGACCTCGACCCACAACACTCAACCTGCCCTACTACCGAGAGGCTCTCTTGATTGTTTACAATGTTGAGGCACGCGGCCAAGTCCTTTTCCACGCCTGGCTGGCCCCCTGCCCCGTTTTATTGTTCCCTCCTTCTCGCTCTGTTGTGGGTGGCAGGTTCGCTGGCTGCTAATCTTGACACTACCTCTCACCACCAAGGCAGGGTTCCTGCTGCTGCTGCTACCGCTGCAGATTGGAAAGCTGAGGAGCTTGTTGTTCATGTGGTTGCCCATACTCACGACGTACGTTCATGAACCATCAGCCCTCTGCAGAGTCCATCTGGCCTTGCTCACTCTTTTTTGTTGCTTTGGCATGTCTCTGGCTGGCGTTTGCGTGCAGGATGTAGGCTGGCTCAAAACGGTAGACCAGTACTACTACGGAGCAAACAATACCATACAAGAAGCTGGCGTACAATACATCTTGGATTCTGTGATAAGGGAGCTCAGGCTAGATCCCACCAAACGCTTCATCTACGTCGAGATCGCCTTTTTCGAGAGGTGGTGGGCCGAGCAAACGGAAGACATGAAGGAAGTAGTGAGGGAGCTGGTATCTTCGGGAAGGCTAGAGTTCATCAACGGAGGATGGTGCATGAACGATGAAGCAACAACCCATTACGAGGCCATTGTGGATCAAATGACCAGCGGTCACCGTTTTCTCTTGCGGGAGTTTGGAGTACAGCCCACCATCGGTTGGCACATTGGTAAAAACACCCCTTTGTTTTCTCTTGAATTTATTTGTTCTTTGTAGTAATGCACGTCCCAATAACCAAAGATCCCTTTGGTCATGCCTCCACTCAGGCCTCCCTCTTCGCGTTAATGGGGTTCAATGCATTCTTTTTTGCGCGTATTGACTATCAGGGTATGCACTGTGGATTGTTAATTACTCCCCATATTCCCCATCCTCACCCCGTCTCGCTTCACCTTTAAGATCATGCCCAACGCGCTAAGACCCAAGAAATGGAGTTTATTTGGAGGGGCAGCCAAAGTCTTGGCCATGAGACAGAAATGTTCACCCATGTTCTTTATGGTATTTAACTCTCTGTTCATTTTCTCTCTTGGTTGTCAACCTACAATCTCTTACTTTGAATTTGCACAGATCATTATGGTCCACCTAGTGGTTTTTGTTTCGAATGTGATAATGTTGATCCAATCAAGGACGACCCCCGGCTTGAAGGCTACAACCTCCACACTCGTGCCTTACAATTGGTCAACAATGCCAAAGAACGACGCAAAGTCTACCGAACTAACCAGATAATGATGACTTTTGGCGACGACTTTCAGTTTATGAATGCAAACATAAATTTCAAGGTTCTCTTTCTCTTGAAGTTCCTTGCCTTACCCTTTATTAACCTCTTGGATTGATACTCCCATTCTGCGGCCGCAATCCCAGAACATGGACAAGTTAATCAAGTATATAAATGCAAACCCTCAGTTTGGAGTAAAAATCATGTATAGCACACCAAGTTTGTACATAAAAGCTGTACATGAGGTTGCTGAATCACGCAATATTACTTGGTCCGTGAAAACGGATGATTTCTTTCCCTATGCAGACTATGGTTTGTGGCATACTGTCTATCTTTATTGCTTCCTACTGATTGTCTGAACATCTCTTCTCGTTCTCTCTTTCTCTCATGGTTGCAGCACATGCCTATTGGACAGGCTATTTTACAAGTCGACCAGCTTTGAAAGGGTACGTGCGTAGCCGAGCAAATTTGCTTAGAGGTGCTGAAAGGTTTTATTCTGTCTCGCAAGGTGTGCTTCAGTTCTCACTTTTCACGTTTTATGGTTTTACAATGCCATATTTTGACCGTTTCTCTGGCTTTCAATGTATGACAGGTATTTTACCGTCAACAGACGAGGATTGGGCTTTGGAACATATACAGACTCTGGAATATGCACTGGCGGTAGCTCAACACCATGACGCTGTGTCTGGGACAGAAAAGCAGCACGTTGCAGATGACTATGCCAAGCAGCTCTCAATTGGTACCGAAGCATGCGAAGAATTGATGGAACAGACGTTAGGTCAGTTGTTGACAAAACGTGGAAGCCTCCTTATGCAAGAGCCGTTGTTATCCAGCAATAGTAGACACGTGCATAGTCAACCGGCCGATCCTCACCCACCCTTGCTAACATCCTGTCAATATCTCAACGTTAGCTTGTGTGATCCACTCACGCAAGCTTTGTCGCAAGATCGCATTGTTCCCTTAGTGATAACAAATCCGTTGGCCTGGAATAGAAGCGAATACTTTGCTGTACCTGTTCCTGTTGGTGACTTTGAAGGTTTGCCTTTCTCCTTGGAATGCTTTGCGAGCACCAAATTGCTTGTGTTTCTGGTTAACCTCCGCTTTTTTTCAGTTGTGGATCAATATGGGCAAACAATTCCCTCTCAGCTACAAAAGAATGTGGATCGGCCAGGATATCTCACACTGGTCTTTGCTGTTGATGTCCCGGCGCTTGGTTACAGAAGCGTTGTCATCCAACCATCGCATTCTCGACTACATGCTACCCCCGTAAAGACGGTGGTTATGTCGGATACTGTGGAGCAAGCAAACGTTGAAATATCGAATGACTACTTTTCGGTGTTGGTAAATCAGACCACAAAACGTCTTTCCTTCATTATAAACAAGCAAACTTCACAGTCTTTGGCAATGCAACAAAACCTCTTATGGTATAATGCTAGTATTGGGAACCCCGAGTCAAGCCAAGCATCAGGTTTGCGCTATTTTAATACTCCCATTTCAGCAACTGCAACCGACCATATGATCAATAGGTGCCTATATTTTCAGACCAAACAGCACAAACCCGCTGCCCCTTACTGGTGATGATAATACTCCAGACCTTCTTTTGCTCACTTCTGGACCCATTTTCAAGGTTTGCTTCTGTGGCTGTACTTACCGTAGCCTATTCGCTAATCCCTCTCCCTCTCTCTCTCTCTCTCTCTCTCTCTCTCTCTCTTTCACTTTAACTTTCTCTTTAACTTTCTCTTTCTCGTTAAAAAAATAAGGAATTCCAAATAAAGTGGAATTCCTGGGCCTCTCAGAAGATAAGGCTTTATGAGCGCTCACCCTTTGTCGAGTTTGAGTACAACATCGGACCGATTAACATCACGGATCAGTGGGGTAAAGAGGTATGCAGTGGTACAGTGTATTCATATACCCCATTTCTAATGTCATAACAATTCACAGATGATCACAAAATTCAACACCAACATAAGTAATGCACACACTTGGTACACCGACTCAGAAGGCCAAGAAATGCAGCAACGTCGCTACAACTACAGACCAACTTGGCAGCTACAAGTTAATGAACCTGTAGCTGGCAACTATTATCCCATAAACACTGCCGCGTACATCAACGACACGAATAGCGACATGAGATTTACGTTTGCATTCTCTCTCTCTCTCTCTCTCTCTCTCTCTCTCTATTTTTATGCAGCTTTTCCTTATCAAACGTTGGCGTCATTCTGTTCATATACTAACCAAACGAAATCGAAACACAGAATTGTAACTGATCGTTCCCAAGGTGCTAGCAGCCTTACCAATGGTGAATTTGAAGTGATGCTACACAGGCGTCTTTTGCACGATGACAGCAGAGGGGTTGGCGAGCCTCTTAATGAGACTGAGGCCATTCGTACTGTCCATCGAGTCTTTGTGGGTCCAGCCACCAACTCTACCCTCTTCCAGAGAGAGGAAGCACTGCGCCTAAACAATCCCTGCCTGCTGTGGTTTGCTAGTGACTTTGACCAAGGTGACTGAAGCTACTTTGTATTGATTTATTATAGAGCATCTACTTACCTCTTAATCTCAGGTGGCAGCAGCGCCAAAGAGTGGTTTTCAACTTATGCGAGCGAGTTTATTCCTCTGAGACAATCTCTGCCGCCTAACATCCATCTTCAAACACTGAAACCCTTGGACACTCCCAATCAATTCCTTCTTCGTTTGAACCATATCTATGCTCACGGAGAGCATCCTAAATATTCGCAGCCTGTTCAGGTAAATTTCACAGTGCAGCACATCATAGCACATCACGCTTCTGTTGCAGCATTGTTGTAATCTCTCTCTCTCTCTCTCTCTCTCTCTCTCGCCTACAGGTGAATATTGCCAGCCTGTTTGCCAACTTTGACGTGCTGAAACTTGAAGAACAGAGCCTCAGTGCTAATCAACCAAAAAGTCAGGTCCATAGATATTCGTGGAAAACGGCACAAAGCAATGCGGTTCCTCGTCACAAAGGCGATGCTCCGCCTTTCACAGTAGTCCTTTCACCCATGGAAATCCGTACATTTATTCTATCGGTGCAACCAAGCCCCTAACTGATGGATATCCGAATCCGTACCAAGCCCCTAACTGTCAGCCTTGATCCGCAACACTGGACGTTGGATGGTATGCAGCACAATAAACTGTCATCTTGTTTACAAGGAGGAAAAAATAGGCGGAAGGATGAAACAATCTCATCATCCATCATGATCCATCCCTACCGCTGGTTCAGTGCATCCCAAAAGAGCTCCTGTGGATTATTGGCATAAAATTGATGAATTAACTGGTTGGCCTCTTCCTCTTCCTGAATGAAGCGGAGATCGGCAGTTGGCGGCTTATCTGTCCACTTTCTGGTTGAGGAGGCTCTTTGAGTCTCCTCTGCTTGAATCTCGCGCAGTGACAGGGGCTTTGTTTGTGGGGTGTTGCTCCCTTGCATTCTGATGGTTTTCTGCTCGACAGAAACTGGAGGAGCAGCTTTGGCAGCCCAAGGATTGCTGGATGAATTGGCAGGCTCCACTGCTTTAATTGCTCTGCTCTGGCTGGATCTGGTTGCTTTGCTGCGACTTTTTGGGAAGGATATAGGAATAGCATTGGAGGAATATTGCAAGGGATTGTTGCCAGAACCCGGCCGCGGCAAGGGTTTGGTGGGTGGTTGCTGTTTTGATAAGGCTGCCTTTTCCTGCATTTGTATGTCCAACAGTGACAATTTTTTCGTTGGAGAGGACTGGTTCACTGGCAGGGGAGACCAGGGAGAAGTCGCTGGAGCTGGATCCGCTCCAACCTTGCTCGCTTTACTGTTCCTGGCCACTGATTTAGACGAACGAACGCTCGGCGTTGGGATTGCCTGCAGCCGCCCTTCTTCTTGCTGAATCTGCAAAAGGGAAACAGGGTGCCCAGAAGTAGAGGGCAACTCGTGTTCAGTTGGCAGGTTAGACATGAATTGGCTTGTTGGTGGAGGTTTTGGGTGAGACCAAGGAGCAACGGAGAGTTCTTTGTGAGGGCTGTGCTTTGTGGGCAAGGAGTTTGGTCGTTCACTCTTTTCTCGTGATTTTTTTCGTCTCTGCCTACGAGCCAGGGATTTTTTGTTGCTGAGCTCTTCGATTTCGGCGTGAACGTTGCTGATCTTTCTGTCAAGGGGAGCTGCCTGTGGTACTGTATCCAGTGGATTATCGCTTGATTGTGTCTCAGAAGAAGGGATCACCTCGATTTTTGTAGTTTCTTTCGTGGAAGCTGTGGAGAAGGAAGCATCGGAAATAGTTGATAATGAGGTAGAAGAAGGCTTCAGAGACAAGTCTTCAATGCCTGAAACATTGCTCACTGCAGCACAAAGTAAAGAAAGTTCATCCTTGAGGGCAAAAGACTGAATAATCTTGGCTTCCTGGTACTCGTCCAAATGTTCTCCCTGAGAGGAATAATATAAAAGATTAGATGAGAAAAAAGTTTCAGCTGCGCTTCGCCTACCTTAGCTCTTCTTTGTTCCAGCTTTTGTATTTGAAGAAGCTTCTTGCGTAAGGTTCGGATTCTTCGCAGTTTGCCTTCCTGATTACAAAGCATATCTTCCTCTGCTTCCAAACCACACTGGTCATGCTTCTCCTCCGTTGACGCCAAATTCCGTTGTGAAGGTATTACCGAAGCTGGTGTTGAAAGAAGGTTGTGATGGAACGAAACTGAGGGAGCACACGAGTTCCACGTGTGTCTTTCGGCCTCAGTTAAGAGATGGGAATATTTGCCATCGAAGTCTGAGCATAGGGGATGTAAAGAGTTGGACATTAAGAGATCAACAAGGTTGCTCCTTATGTAGTCTAAGCAATTTCTCTTTAACTGATCGCAGCGATATGTATCGGCGGCAATGAGTAAGTCCACCAAATGGTTTTCGAACAGGGCATGTTGTGTTGTGACAATAAACTCTTCGCAGAGCTGCTTTAACCGTTCCAAAATAAACTCGTTGCTGAGCTCAATGAGTTCCATTATGACGTCTAAATCCAGAAAAAGGTTTGCATTTTGTTTGTCTTGGTCCGCTTCTCTACTTTCGGAGTCGATGAGGTCGTCTTGGTGTGACAAGGCACCATTTGATCCAGATGGTGTTACTGCCGATGATAAGGATGATGAAGAGGATGGAGGTGATGGTAAAGGGGACAAGAAGTTCACTTGGCCAAGATAGAAAAATTCCTTGAGCTTTTTCAGAGTAAGCAAATGCTGAGCGTTGGGCAATACTATTCGTTTCCTCTGCGCTTCCACCATACCACTTGCAAACATTGCCTGGAAAACTTCACTCCGCGCCATCAGCACTACTTTGTGAAAGGAAACTGCCTTGTCAGTTGTGCAATCATTGCCTTCCCCGTCATCATCTGTTTCGTTACTGAGCACAATGTCCACTTCTGTACAGTTTTCGTAGTCGTTGTACATTCTCCACATACCGTGTTGCAGGAAACTAAAGGCGCGTTCTTTTTCCTCTGTTTCTTGTTGGTTATCATAAGTTTGCCGTTGTGCTTTCTCTTTGGTTGGTTCCTTTTCTTCTTCAGCGTTATCGTTATTTTGTACTACATCAGCTGTGTCCAGCTCTGCAGCAACTCGCAATGCTTCTTCCCATTCCTTGGCTTCCTCTATCTGAGGATCAAATAGTGTCTTGACTCTTCTTCTTTGTTTTCTAGTATTTCCCTTTCTTGCTAGCCTATCATGTTGACGAGTGTTGCGAAGTTGGTCGTTTGGTTTCTTT
Source organism: Balamuthia mandrillaris (assembly GCA_031835245.1). Lineage (NCBI taxonomy): Eukaryota > Discosea > Longamoebia > Balamuthiidae > Balamuthia > Balamuthia mandrillaris. Next base: position 434 of record JAVKOQ010000555.1, on the reverse strand, counting down.
GGTCCACTTTCGCTGGTGGGCTTAGGAAGCTTCTTTTGCAAGCTACGTTGCCGGAGAAGATCAAATAAGTGATCACGATCCCGCAACTGAAATAGCCGTGAAAGCCGCAGAATCTCCTGTCGTTCTTCGTCGGTGTTAGGCCCCTCTGTGTAGGCACCACCCACAGTGGTCTCATGTAGGTTTTCTAGCGATCCCGTGTACAGGTAGCTTGTTGCAAACGTGAGAAAAGGCCAACACGTATATATACATATAGCAACTTACCTTAAGAACTTACAGAGAGCAGGATATGACAAGTGGCTCGAATCATTGAGGCCTGCTGTAATGACAACAACGTCTTTGTCCTCATTGTGAGCAAGGTTTTTAAATTTTACCAGTGTGGAGTCTGCGTGATCTATTGAAGTACCACTACTGTTTTGTGGTTCTTGCACATATAC